>BLKR01003306.1:0-151314 GCA_011170035.1 Teleogryllus occipitalis
AATCTCAGGGTCTGGGTTCGAGCCCCACGTTGGGCGATATGTTTTGTGTTTACTGAGTTTAACGCAATCGAAAGCTACGGTGGAAGGTAAATAAAAGTGTACGAGTCGCATTTTCATTGTAATTCTCATAAGTGCGGGGAAAGAGGAGAGGAGAGACGGAGGCTTCTGCCCGTGGCCCGGCTAGCTCAGTCGGTAGAGCATGGACTCTTAATCTCAGGGTCGTGGGTTCGAGCCCACGTTGGGCGTAGATTTTGTGTTTTCTAAGTTAACGCATTCAGAAAGCTATGGTGGGAGGGAAATGAATGTGATCCAGTCGCATTTTCATTGTAATTCTCATAAGTGCGGGGAAAGAGGAGAGGAGAGACGGAGGCTTCTGCGCGTGGCCCGGCTAGCTCAGTCGGTAGAGCATGAGACTCTTAATCTCAGGGTCGTGGGTTCGAGCCCCACGTTGGGCGATTGATTTTGTGTTTACTGAGTTTAACGCATTCAAAAGCTATGGTGGAAGGTAAATAAAAGTGATCGAATCGCATTTTCAGTGTAATTCTCATAAGTGCGGCGAAAGGGGTGAGAAGAGACGGAGGTCTCCGTGCGTGGCCCGGCTAGCTCAGTCGGTAGAGCATGAGACTCTTAATCTCAGGGTCGTGGGTTCGAGCCCCACGTTGGGCGATTGATTTTGTGTTTACTGAGTTTAACGCATTCAAAAGCTATGGTGGAAGGTAAATAAAAGTGATCGAATCGCATTTTCAGTGTAATTCTCATAAGTGCGGCGAAAGGGGTGAGAAGAGACGGAGGTCTCCGTGCGTGGCCCGGCTAGCTCAGTCGGTAGAGCATGAGACTCTTAATCTCAGGGTCGTGGGTTCGAGCCCCACGTTGGGCGATTGATTTTGTGTTTACTGAGTTTAACGCATTCAAAAGCTATGGTGGAAGGTAAATAAAAGTGATCGAATCGCATTTTCAGTGTAATTCTCATAAGTGCGGCGAAAGGGGTGAGAAGAGACGGAGGTCTCCGTGCGTGGCCCGGCTAGCTCAGTCGGTAGAGCATGAGACTCTTAATCTCAGGGTCGTGGGTTCGAGCCCCACGTTGGGCGATTGATTTTGTGTTTACTGAGTTGATTTTGTGTTTACTTATTTGGATTTTCACATTAAAAAGCTGGGCAAGTTTGGCGATGGATTTTACGTGGGATCGATTTAATACGATATTTACGATTTAATATTACGTGGGATCGAGCTCATAGGTGGGCGGTGGTTTTTGTGTTCACTAAGTTTTTTAACAGCGTCTTCTACCCAGCCCGTAGATTTTTCTTCATATATTTTTTGTTACAGATTATTAATAATAATGTTGATTACCTTCGAATGTTGAAAAAGTGTAATCGGTACACAACGCTTACAATTGTTTACTACAACAAATTTCCTATAATTTTCATTTTAATTTTTACATCTAATTCATGTATCAGCTACAGGCTCTTTTTTCTTTAATATCACATTTTTAAATGGATAAATGAAATAGAAGTAATGCATCTACTTTATAACAATTGGTAGGTTTTATTGCGCCAGTACTCGTTTCGAAAACGAACGATTTGTCAAATTTCGCGAATGAGAATGAATGGGTGAATGTAAAACAATACTAGTCCAAAATTGGTCATATTCTTACTGATATTAGTGCTGTAGGAATGTACTACATGTTGAGATTGAAATCAGTTCAATGTGAGATCGTATTACTTCAAAGTTTTGCAGCTCCTTCTCTTTGATTAAAACAGTACCTGTCCACGACATGCTCTTCTCTTCGACGTCTGGCGACTCGGGCTGCTCGCAGCCAATGGTTCACATTTGTTCTTTGACATTGATACGGGGCCGATGTAAGTACTTGTTCTGTTGCTGAACCAGAGTGTGCCTTTAATGAACCGAAAAGAGAGAGATGAGGGCAACAGTAAACGAAGAGTCAGTAATTTTCTTTATTTTGCATTGAAAGAAATAATTTCTGATACTCAATTTTGTAAACGAGTTTAAACATCACAGATTAGGTTTTAACGACTCACAGGAATTCTTCTGTTAGGTCTGTCTCCAAAAGACACAAGAGGAAAGAATAATAAAAGATTTTTTAATACTCTATCAAGTATGAAAATCTTGTTAAGAAAAAGTGGTGAAAATTTTTTTTGAAATTATTAGGCATTATTGATGAAGTTTTTATCGCAATTGTTTCCTCAGAACACATTCATATAGCTTGGTACGGCATTTCTGAGATAAGAAAATTGTTTAAATCTCAACAGTTTTTTGTCATATCTAATCGAGTACTGTTTTCCACTCATCCATTCATTTAAGCAACGTTATAAACGAATTGCGTACGCAAATGTTTTATGTAACAGAAATATAATTTGATAAAAGAATCAAAATTAATTTTGAAAATAAATTTCATAAGTACTGTTTTGCAATTGGCATCACGGACGTCGGTATTACGACGGTTCCGTCGGCATTATGACATACAAATACACATGTTTGAAGAAAATGGTGACCAGTTGTGTTATTTTGCGTCCGCACCCAGCCATACGCTATTTGTGTATGATCCTATGATTCGTGCCATAAGCGATTAATGCCTCATAACCTGTTCCAAAAGGTGTGTTTTTATGAACGATTTCTTGGAACGGAAAGGTTTGAAGGTTGAATCTGGTATCTGGTATAGAAAAACAAATAAAAAACCGATACCTTAATGCTTGTTGTTGTATTCGATATATGGAGCTCCATATACACTGCATAACTTAACGGAATCGAGAGGATCGTATTTACGAGGAAATATGGAAACAGTTGAATGGTACTACATGTCCTATTATGGAGGGAATTTGGGAAGGAAATATGAAAAGAGAGGCAAGTGAATATCTAGTTAATTAGTAAATTAGTAGAATTTTCATCACAATTTGAATCTTATGATTATCTTATTTTTACTACGGACGTTAACTTATTGTAATGATCTTGAGCGACAAAAACCCTCGGCCCAATGACCTCGAGTTTGTTCCTTAGAACCCTTAAAACACCCTTGGTGCATAAATAACTATTTTAAAAGTGAAATCACTTCTTTTCACTTTCATGTACATATACCTACAAGTAGGATGCGGATTTTTATGTCCTAAAACATCTCCAACAATGATCAATAAAATGCTCTTTAAATGTTTTTAAAATGCCATTATAACAAAGAAAAATTACGTAAAATGTAATCAAAACCAGTTCGGATGAACAATCCAAGATGTTGGATACGTTACTGATGTAATCGAGGCTTCCTCTACTTGTTCGAGCGAACTGTTTTTGGGCGATTTGGACTGTTCTTAACCAGAAAATGCCTGTCTTTAGTTATCCCGAAATCGGCTGAACTTCCAATGTCACTGAAAGGCGACACAGGAACCTTAGATTATATACTCACAACAGTTGACATTACAACTTTGAACGAAAAAATAGAATTGACTACTAGTCATAGGTACTCGGGAATTCTGTAGAGAACATTTGTTGCATCTCGTAAATATTATTTGAAGCAAGTAACAATGATATTAAAACCGATTAAATCAACAAAAAATGCATTAAAAATGAAGGTAAAACGTAAAAAATGACGACGAAAAATGCAAAAAAAAAAAGACGTATGAAAATGGACCATTTCCTTTTTGTCATAACATAAAATTAATTTCAACACTTTTCAAAACTTTAGAAAAGTGCCACAACGGCACTTTTCTAAAGCGAAAAGAAAAAATGAAATTTTTTTATTAAAATCCACCCCCTACTTATAAGTATCGCTTTAGATGAAGAGGGGGAAGTGTTAAGGAAAAGTATAAAACATGATAAATTACGTGATTTCATTTATTAACTTGTGCAACGTTATTACAAATATAAATCACAACAAAGCTTCTATAATAATTTAAAACACGCATACAGTTGGCATATTGCGCTGGCCAATAGTATTAATAAATACTCTCCAAGTAATTTCTCAAAGCTTCTTTGGAAGGAATTTTAGTTACATTCATTGAACTCTTCTCACGCCTTTTGTTTTAATCGAATGCTTTATAGCAGCAATTCGTTGTTTTCTATTTTCACTACACACTCCAGTATTTTACTTATATAACTTAAAATATTAAATATCGAGTTCAATACCGAAAACAAAACCTAGGTAGAATGTAGCAGAATAAAAAAGTTCTGTTACAAACTAGAAATGGCTATTCTATGTGTATAGATTTTTCGGGAGTTGAGAAATAACCGATAATCTGTAATGCCAAGCTGAAAACAGTAAGGCTTTCAAAAACTAGAGAAAGACATTGGAATGTAGAATCCTACTTACGTCATCTAACCATAATAGTAACTCTCGTAATACGCATATTTATATCCCTCCTGAAGTAATATATAAATAATGCCATTGATGGAGGGAGTAGACTGATTCTGGAATCGCAAATAGGAATCGGTACATCGTAGACTCGGTTCCCATTTCGATTCTAGAATCAAAGAAGCGCTCAACACCTGCGCTATCAGTATGGGCAATAAATTAAAAGGCTTATAAATAATCAGTTGAGGAGGAAGTCACTTAATTTTGTTGCACCTCGAGACATAAAACACACGTGTATGGTGTTCTCAACCCACGTTGACTGATTTTTGTGCGTGTTTCCTCTTACTGGCATCAGAGACCGAAAACGTTAGGACAGTCCTGTTTATAACATTTTGTTTAAAAACGATTTGGAAAGTTTTCAAAGTTTTTTTCTGTGAATGATTTTCACATTTTATTACAAAATAGTGTGTTGCAAAATCAGTCTCATTGACCAGCGTCTCAAATCACAAAAGTTTATCTCATATCAATTAAAATGTTTTTAAATTTCTTTGGTAAAATGTTCGTCTTGAATTATAGAGACGTCGCTATTTTTAAGAATATTGTTTTGTTGGGGTTGATGGTTAATAACACCTGGGCTGATTCAGCTTCGTCATTGAAAACTAGTCTACTAAAGGTGCAAGTCTCGTGACATCATAAACTCTCGTAATAATGTAATAAGTTAATCAAAGCCTCCTTCCAATGAATAACTTAAAATGGCGTCCTCCTGATAGTGGCATGACAGTTGACTGTCTCCCGTGTCTGTGGGAACGTTCATTGCGAATAGTGATGGGCCATCGGTTATCCTCTCAATATTTCGCAATCCACAGCTTCCGCTCAAATTCAGTTTTTCAACAGTTCGGCGAAAGCCAAGTCAGTCGAAAATAATGGACCAAAGTGCGTCATCGAATACATTTTTTCTTCTAGAACAGAAAAAGAATTATTTGCTCTTCCTTGAAAAGAAAATAGTTTTCAAAGAAACAAATTATTTCTAAATATCTGTTCAAAAAGGAATTCTATTTATTTTGTTTCCTTATTTGACATAAATTGCTGCATATATACTCTGAAAACTGCAAGTAAAAGTTTTGTCAAGGTAAAAAAAGAAATTTCAATAATTTTTTAATATTTATGCGAGTCGGATAATTTTGATTCTCGAAATTGTTAACAAATTGTCTTGTCTGTAAATTGTGGGAATTTTGATGTGGTGTTGTTGACGTTCTTATGAGAAGAAATAAAATCTTGTCTGTAAAATGCCTTCTCGAAAGGCCATCTTGCAAGCACCGAACATTTTATTGAAATCGTAGTTGAGATGGCAGATTAACAGCATACTGCTTGGTCATTATTAATCTCATTAGTAGCACGTCAACACAGGGGAGATAGCCAAATTCGCCATCGCAGAAATTGGAATTGGGTTGGTATCCATAGCGTACACTGATACACGGGATTCCGAACGATCTAAGTTGTCTGTTGAATTCACAATGAATGCTTTCTGTCCTGACGGTGTGGCAGCACCATGTTTGAAATCATTGCAGAAATAGCAGCGGGGCTGTTCCCTATCAAATGCATTCATTAGTGCTCGGGTTATTAGGCGTTGGGCGACGTCGGCGTTGGGTCTGTCAGGTGAGCATTTTCTTATGCATATCGATGACAGGTAACGGTCTAAATCCGCGTGTAGTTGCTAAGTGTTCAACGTTGACGATGTACGCTTTCCACTTTGGCGTGTTGATTTCATGCAGTCGGTCGAAATCGAGCCGCTAGATGTTCAAAATCGACGATGTGTGCTATCCATTCTGACGGATCGATGCCGCACAGACGGTCCAATGCGATTGGTCGAGTTCGTCATCGAGATGCTCGAGTTCAACGTTACCGATGTATGCTTTCCTTTTGACGAGCAGATGAGCGCAGTCGGTCCAGATCGTCGTCGAGAGACGCTTGATGTTCAACGTAGACGATGTTCGTTTGGCTTGTCGATGCCGCACAGATGGTCCAGTTCGTCATGGAGGCGCTCGGCGTTCCACATCGCCGATGAACGCCTTGGGCGCGCCGGCGCCGAACGGACGGTCCAAGTCGTGGTCGTGGGTGAGTGGTCTGTCCGGCGCCGGCGGCTGCAGCAGGGGGCGTGGGGGCGGGGCGTGTGCGTGGAGGGGCGGGGCGCCTACACCTCGTTGCAGGTAAGGAACGCGCTCCTGCAGTCGTCCCCGCTGCGGCCGCGGCGAGACGCGTCGTAGTACTGGGAGAACGGAGCCCCTCCGCCCGTGCGCTCCAGCAGGAAGCTCGTCGCGTACCTGCAACGGGAGAGGGCGGTCACGATTAGTGAGGTGTCAACGACATCAAAGCATCCATGTTACCAAACATTGATTTTATTATGTTACCAAACACCGGTATTTTGGTTACTGGTTGATTTTATTATGTTACCAAACATTGATGTGACCATACATCGATGTTACCAAATATTGATGTTACTGAACATTGATGTTACCGAAGTCCGATGTTAACAAACATCGATGTTGCCAAATACCGTTGTTCCAAATTAAAATATCGATGTTACTAGGGAGATTTTGACCAGCATAGCGTACTGCAAGCGGGTGCAATCTCGATCTTCTGCGCATTTGCCGATGCAGTAAAGTGATGTCCAACTCGAACTCTGCATACGCAGAAAATCGATATTTCTGTCGATTACTCTAACGCTTTGCTGGACAAAACCTCACTAATATACCATTGACCACAAATCCATCGATGTTTTAAACGTCGATTTAAACATCGATGTTTTAAAGCTGATTTAGCAACCTCTAACATTAACTTGGTGCCTTACAAAATTTTATTTGACATTGGTTGTGCTTATTAATTTATAATTAAGATTTAACTGAAAATAAAGTTTACAGTCAAAGTAGGTTATCTTGTTACTGCTTTAAGTCCTTCATCGTACTCGTACCAATAAGATGCACTTGTTAACAAGATAGACCAAACTTCCACTGAGATCGAAATATTAAAATGTAGAGGGAGAGAGAGATGGAGAGAGAGTTGGAAGAGAGATGGAAAGAGAGAGGGAGAGAAGAAGATAGAGATAGAGAGAGAGGGAAAGAGAGATGGAGAGAGAGAGTGGGAGAGAGAGAAAGAGAGAGAGAAAGAGAGAGAAAGAGAGAGAGAAGAGAGAGAAGAGAGAGAGAAAGAGAGATGGAGAGAGGGAGTGGGAGAGAGAGAGAAAGAGAGTGAGAGAGAGTGAGAGAGTGAGAGAGAGAGAAAGAGAGAGAGAGCGAGAGCGAGAGCGAGAGAGAGAGAGAGAGAGAGAGAGAGAGAGCGAGAGCGAGAGCGGTGGGGTACTCACGCGCCCATCTGGCAGAAGACGGCGCCCTGCGTGTCGGAGGCGCACTCGCGGCTGGCGTCGCACAGCAGCCGCTGCGCGCACGAGTCGTCGCTGGTGCGCAGCGTGCGCACGTACCCCTGCGCACACACCGCACACCCTCACTCTCGGCCCTCCGCAGCACAGCACAGCACAGCACAGAGTCACGCCTTGAGGGAGGGGCTATTTCGTGTTACCGGCCGCGTCAATTACTTGGACCATTAAGCCCAGAGGTCTAGTATGCGTTATGTTTCTGGATGTGGTTGTGTGTTTCCCGCTAGAGTGTGACATACTGCGTCGACAGACACCAGTTTTCCTCTGGAAGTATTTCTCCTACAGAGGCACCACCTGAACCGGGACAAGCTCTAAGCTTTCGACTAGTCTCCCGTATGTGTGTGTGTGTGTGTGTGTGTGTGTGTGTGTGTGTGTGTGTGTGTGTGTGTGTGTGTGTGTGAGTGAGTGAGTGTGTATGCGCGTGCGCTCGCGTGCGTGTGTTTGGGAAGGAAGAAGAAAAGAATTATTGCACGAGCTCCGTGGCCCGTCTGTTAACGTAATACTCCGTAATTCGCCTGGAGTTGATCGGAGAAATCAGGGGAAAATACCGATTAAAGCTGCCGGATGCTGGAATTCTCCTCCAGACAAGGGCTAAATTCGAGCTAGCTATCTACCCAGTGTGATTAAAGAAGTGTGATTTATTATTTTCCCGACTGGGTTCTGTATATTATGAGAGAGATTCTGATTATATTTTTAAGCCAACATTTCGGTGTTTATTCCACCTTTACCAGGGACAGTAGACAAATGTATGGTATTATAGTACAATATTATACAAAATTTTCACTAATAATCATAAGCAACCATTATGTGGTTTAATTGTAGGCTTTCACAGATTGTTATCATGTGACTTCATGTCCTATAAAATGCTGCATTATAGTACCGTTCAGTTCTCTAATGGTCCTGATGAAGGTAAAAAAACACTGTATCACTAGCTTAGACAAATATTTAGAGAGGAAATTGTTTTTCTTCAACGAATTTAATAAAGGAGTAACTGAACTTATTCTTCTTCCCTTGAAATACTTTCTGAAGCCGCCCCTCATACTTGTGTTAAAATTTCGCATGTCGCGTTCTCACGAAAGGAAGTTCCGTCTGCGACCCTGTTTTTGCCTGCCTTGAAAGGGACCGTTGCTTCCGTGTGGTTCCTCGCTTCCCAGCATCTCTCGCAAGGAAACCGTGTCGCGGGACCCGTTGGCACCTGTCGCCGCGGGACGCCAGGCAGCGCGAGTGGCGGTGTAACAGTTGACGAGCGGAGGGCGTCGACCCTCGCGCATGCGCGCGGTGTCACACCTGCCGCCACGCGCCGCGGAACAGTTGAAAAACGCGGGGCGTGTACGCAGTAGCCCGTTGGTCGTGGAGAGGACACATTAATTGTTAAAGTGGGCTCGTTTAAGGCGTGAGATAAGAAGTGCCCTTGTTACGCTCTTGTTACACCACAGGAATCGCTGAATGTGAAATAAGTGGCTTAGTACGGTACTGGAAGGGAAGAATAAGTTTGTTTAGTACTTATTTACTACTGAAGTAGTCAGTACTAGTAAAGTAGTACATTTGTACTACTTTACTTTGAAAGATTGGTTGAATGATTATTTAATGTTTCACGTCAACTTCTATGGTAATTATTCCCGTAAGTGTCGTGAATGTTATACCTCGAGAAATGACTGTTTTCATTTCCCACAGGAGAGTGAAATTCCGCACCGTCCTATACGTCGATTTGCGGGGTATTCTCTGAAAGTTATTTCCCCCAATGGAGCACCGTCCTTGCCGGGAGCATGTCTAGGCTCCTGACATGTGTTATACTGCTGTGCATGAAAGTGTGTATGTATGTGCATGTGTGTGCAAGTATGGGGTAAGGATGGACAAAGAAATATCGCGCGCGATTTGTGTCCCGTTTGTTAGGGTACTGCTCCGGCATTCGCCTTGTTTTGTTCGGAGAAACCACGGAAAACTACCGATCAGAGCAGCCGGCCGATAGAGTTCTCCTCCAGATAGCGTCTGAATTCCACCTAACTCTTCAGCTGGTATCGACTTTCCGCCTCTGTCGGGACTCCAAGATTCGGAACATAGGACCTCCCGGGTAGCAATGCTCCAGAGGCCACAAAGTCGCCACTGAGCTAACGCAGCCTACCCGTGACGCTCGACCGAAATCGTGTGGTGCAGGGCTCTGTCGCTTACCTTGAGCATGGTGAGTCCAGCAACGGCCGCCTCGGCGACGGAGTCTCTGCGGCCGATGTTTCTGGCTTCCATGTAGCGGTGCGAGAAGGAGGTCTTGAGGGCGTCCAGGAGATTCACTACGATGTTGATGAACTGCAACATCCACACACTTTAAGGCTCTTGCCACATACACGGCTAAAGCCATTCACAATGAAACATACGTAACATCAACGAAACGTTCTCATATCGTCAATGTATCGTAATGAAATGAAGGTAACATAACGTCGACGTAACAAACGTAAACATAGCATAACGTCAGCGTAACGTTATGTCAACGTAACGGAACGGAAAGTCAACGTAATGTCGTGTGTGTATCATAACGTAAAGGAAAACCAACCAATTGAACATGGTGTCAGTTCTTAAAAGTTCCAATACGTGTCGGCAGATTAATATTTATGGTTTAACATAAACCCATGCTTTTTTCAACCTATAATTATTTGTTATTTCCTCTCTACATGTGCAGTGTAGTTCCTGAAGGTAATTATTGTCATTAACCGTGTCATCATTGATAACTTGTCTTTTAAAATTCTTTTTTATTTTATGCACAAGTGTCCTTGTTATGAATGTTTCGTTTTGTATTCTACAACTTGGCGAAGAAACTTTTGTGACTTAGTGTTTTTTCTCAAGCTTCTTCTTATAAATATTGTCTTCACGCTGTTTTTCTATAAGAAAAAAATTTTTCTGTTTTATTACGAAAAGGAATAACAAATGGTGAATATACGATCTACAATTGCGTAACAAAACAAAGTGTAATTAACTGTTTTCAATTCACCATGATTCCTCTTCCCATTCACAATAAATTAACAAGATTTGAGCCTGAAAGTCTGGAAATATCACCGAAAAAAATGGAAATGACTAATGATGACAATTGTACATAGATGATGCTTCGGTGACGGTTTATGTAGTTCAAAGAAAATTTTTGTTCTATATTGATTTTTAACATTCTTTTACTATATAAATATCAAATTAACTATACGCTTTTGTATTACATTTTGAATATATTAATTTTTCGGAATCAAGTTTGATTTCCATGTAGAAGAAATTTATGATTGATCTTAATCGCGATTTTGAAACGCAAGAGTTGATTTTTTAAATTGATTTTGTGAAGCCCAGTACTAAAAATTACTTCACCTGTGCAGAGAATATCATAAAAATATTTATTGATTTCTTCTCATGATAATTAAAGTTCTGCTAATGTATTAATTAAATCTTCATACAATATTGTATTTATTAATTTTATATGTGTCAATTACTTTTGGGAGTAAGCTGTTTTGAAATTCACGATTTTTGTGATTTTAAATTGTTAACTGAAAAAAAATATCAATAGTATCGAAGAGAAAAGAAGAAATTCATATTTTCACTTATGTTAAAAATTACAAATTTAACATTAGTGAAATTTAGTCACGGCAAAATTGAACATTAGTAAAAATTAAAACACTTACTTTTATGAAGAAATAAAATATTTCATGCGAAAGACAAGTAAGAAATGTGTGCAATCCACCTCTCCCTTGTTTGTGCGAAAAGAAGACAGTGAAGAAGGTACGCAGTAAATGAGAAAAACGTAAAACTGAGAATGAGAACAAGAAAAATGTTTAAAGCTACCTCAAACATGCACCATGATGTACATAACATGCCAAAGATCCAAAGCAAAGATAAAGCAATGCCCAGGTGTCTGAAAACTCATTGTGTTGAACTTACGATTGGTTCAAAAACTGAACCTTTTTCCTCTATATCGTGTTTCAGTTATTTTATATTAAGGTCATACAAGTGACTTTATCACATATCATTGGAGACATGGAGGAACTTATCGGAAATATCCTTATTTTCAGACACCTGACGGAAGCAACACCGCGCTAGCCCATGAACTCCATAGTGACACTGAAAGGTGCAAACAGCACCAGAATTTCATAAATGTGACATACAAGGACTTTTGCATAGTATTTGTTTCCTACCCAGCTTCCCGCACAATTCAAATAATTTTATTTTGGGAAACATTGACTGTCATTTTCGACTATTCGCTCATAATAGTTTTCGAAAGCTAGAGAAATCTATATGACGATAAAAAATTGCTCTATCAAAAATAGCACTAATTTGTACTGACATTCCTTGGCCTCGAGATGATAATTTAATATTAAGCCGTTTCCAAGGACGATACAGATTTTTTATGTAATTATAAAGTGAACTCGGTGATGGTGAATACGAGTATGTCTTGCCTACTGAAATATCCTTTTAATTATTTCTTCATTTTTTGTGATCGGTTGCTTCTATAGAAAATGTCCATATTTTGATTACATTTTTATCAAAATCTTTTCAACTTGAATTTAAAAGTGAAACTGTGGTTACTGTTTTCATCTTTTATCACCTCTAGACATGAAATATGTTTTATGCAATCTTTTAAAATATCTAATGACGTGCACAGAATCAGTACCGTTTAGCAAAAAGGAATTACACTAAAGAAACACGAGAAATCTTTGTTTCCCTACTATTTGTTTTCGTTGATAGAGATGTTTTTCTATTACAAATCCTAAATTTTGGAGTACTAATATCGGGAAGTCCTTTTCGAAGATATAGGGAAAAATCAATTCTGAAATATAAAACGCCAGCAAGTTGAATATAAAACTTCATTGGAATTTCTTATGAATTACAAACTCTCGAGTGAAATATTAGGAAACTTTTACCTGCAAAACGTGACAAAATTATTTAATGATTTAATAATTAATAAAAATGTTGGAACACGTTTAATCCGTATATGAAGTGCTCTTATAAGTAAAACTCAAAATGATGGCAAACAATGAACACCTACTACATGCTACATTTTTTGAAATCTTTATTATATCATTTCAAAATCGACTTTTTCGAACTTGCTTCCGTTCCAAGATACTTCTATAAAATCGCCTCCCAGCTGTTCATTCCAAGGGGAGCAGATATTTCTTGTTAACGAATTTTGCCAAACACGTTCATAACTAATTTTATTCATGATACAACTTAATATTTTAAAATAGCGGGTGTAGGAATTTCAGAAATGTAGAAAACTTGCATAGATTTGAACTTCTCCTTCATACCCACTGTTTTAACTGTTTTTTTTCGCGTTTAATAAATATATGAATAAATAATAGTTATTTAAGAAATAAGTTTCGTAAAATATCTTATTACAATACGAGATTGGAGAATTATGCTATAAAACCAATCGAGATCTGTATTGGGAATGTCGTACAAGGTTTTATTTATTTGTAAAAATTCCAATGTATTGCAATGAAATTTGACTATTCTTTCAGAGAAAGAGAAGACCGTAATGTTGCTAGTAGATACAAGGAGGCCGAGAATTATTAGGTATTCTCTCTTGTTGCAATAATAGGTATTAACCGATTACAGTCGTTAGTGGGCCATGGATTATTAGAACTCTACGTTTTAAAAACACTTAACTAATAGGAGTTATTACTTAAGTGTAATTTAATTTACTTAAGCGTAACTTAAGTTAACTGAGATAAGTAATGTCTCAGTTTGGTAAAGTTTGACTGGAGAAAATCCAAGTGAAGAGAACAAATGAACGTGGTGTCGTGAGCTCGGCAGTGGCTCCAGGAGACGCTGGGCTAGCGCGCGTTCTGGCGGCGGAGCAGGCAAACAGCGGCGCGCGCAGGGCTGGCACTCACCTCCCCGGCCTGTTTGGCCATGGTGGCGACCTGGTCTGGGTTGCGGTTGCCCAACACGGCGGAGAGCACAGCGGCCAGGATGCCCTGCGGGCCACCCAACCTCTCTCAGAGCTGAGCCACACCCCCTCCACTCCCCCCCCCTTATTTCTCCCCAATTTGCCTCCTAACGCTCAACCTCCTCCAGCATTTGTTCCTTTCCTATCGCCCGAATGCCTCATTCCGCTATTGTCCGATTTAAATGCGACTTGTGATCATCAGCTGGACGTGATTATCCAATCAGGAGCTTTGTTACGACTTTAATTTTTGGTATTGAAAGTCTCGATAGTATAACCGCGTCACAGCTGATGATCTGCCACAAGTTACTATATTTAAATCGTACAGAGCATTGTTTCTGTAAACGTTCTGCTGTATACAGAGGCGGAGCCATTTGGGGACAAAGGTGCCGTTTCTTCTCTTCTACGCCCCTACCCTGCCATTTGCAACCAGGAACGGTCAGATGTTGTACGGGATCTCCTAGATCAAAGTTGTGTTTGGGCCAGGAAAAATTCCTCCAGATTTGCTAAAACTCTGTACGTTCGGTCATGGAACAGTAGGAGGCTATCATAAACAATTTATCCATTCAATTCGAAAAAAAGGTTATGCACTTAATGTTACTCTTACGAAATATTTATCAAATATTTTTAAAAAGACTTTTAGAAGCAAACTTTTTAGTGCAGCAGACCACTCCATTAACAATTATTTTACAAATACAAACGTTCGTTCAATTCCAATACGTTCTAAATCCGTTCTGGCCGTGTATGTTTCCGACCACCTCTTCATACTATCACTTTATCATTGGCTTCAATTTCCGAACAAAACAGGTAGTTATTATTTCGGACACTACATGGCACTATTTTTGAAAAATTCATGCTCCTAGTATAATTTAGAATGGGCCTAGAAAGCGCTTCCGGAGATCGGAAGAGCCGAGTACCGTTTGCCTTGCTTCACAGCCGTCTGCAACATTTCTCTCTACGTGGATAACTGATTTCCGTTTACAGTTATTTTCATTTCTGTACAAGACTGTTGTGTGTTTCTCGATGTGAAATTCTTCCACCAAAGCACATGAAGATAGTAGTAACCACAACATTACGAATTTAGAGAATCATTAATCACTTTCTGACGAAAGGCAATTAGTTTTAACTTGTGACACTGTATGGCGCTGTTTTCGAAGATGGCTCGTGGCGTTTCTGGTGGTATTTCGAACAAATCTGACAAGATAGCAGTCTGCCTCTTCAACACTCCCATTTTGCTCACACGAAATACATTTCACAAACGGCGATGGGAGGGGCTTTTGGAGGTCATGTCGTTCGTGGGCTGCAGTAGTGGCACAACTCAAAACATCAGGTGTTGAGATAAATGAGTTTGAAGTTTCACCTTTTATTGAAATGAATCATTCTTGCATTTACACTTATTTAGTCAAAAACAGTAAAATACTTTATGTGACGTATGAAGGAGACAATCATCTGCGCACGCTTTCTTGAGTTTCAGAATCCCTTCCCAACAATTTAACAATTAATAATTGAAAGATGAAAAAAAGGTTTAAAAGAAAATGAATCATAATACAATTTTTAAAGGAGCAAGATTAACATTTCAAAAAACTAGACACATTCTTCCCGAGTTATAGAAAACTTATTTGTAATGGTAAACGAACTGCAGATTTGATTTTTCTGCATTGCTAACAAAATAGTAACTCACCCTAAGCTCTATACCATTAAAAGCAAAAAGAGAGCTCAACAAAACCTGCCCATAGTGAAGCTACATTTGTTGGTAAAATACTGTACTGTAAGATACGCTGCTGTTGCTGCTGGAAAGTAGACCAATATGCATTTCTGGGGAGAGTAATAACTCAAAATTCGTATTTTTTGAGTTGTGCCATTATTGCAGCTCACGAGCGACATGATCTCGTGACAACGCTTTGCTGCTCGTGTCTTGGGTGCGTTGCGTTCCAGGCAAGGTTGCGCTACGTTTTAAAGGGCCAAACGAAAGCAGCAGAAAACAATTGAAGGCTTATAAATATACTGCCTAGCGAAAGACATGTCTCTCGGAGAATTAAGTCAAAATGGACTCTCCTTCACAACTACAAACTTCGTTATTTCGACAGATTCGACATTGTATTGCCTGCATTCACCATTGTGTGTAAGGAATCACTAAATACTTTATATTAATTCATAAAGAATTATCTTGTTAAACTAATATTTGTTTTATTAAGTTCCCAGTGCAAATGATACCATGATAAAAGGCACATATTTAGATACGTCTATTGTCGAAGAATTGCTTCTACGTAGCAGCGTAATTGCAGTGGAGTGAAACTACTGCGTTCTTATTTCGTAGTTGTGTATTCAATACAACTGTATTGGATAGCGGAAAACATTTCCCAAACTTTCATTTTATAATTCTCTCTTACACAAAATTCACGCATCACGTCAGAAACTTGTAACTGCACCTAACGGTTGCACCTGTAGTGTCAGAAACGCTATGTTCGTGATGAAAACTAATTCAATCTTTTTGCATATATTGAAGTATTGCCGGTGAATCCATTCAATCCATCGCCTTATTTTTATTATAAAGGCAAAGTGTCTTGATAAAATAGCCCATACATTTTTAGTACAAAACAAAAAACAAAAATTGTACAGTGTACAACTCTGAAAGTACACCAGTCCGCTAATTGTGGCTGATGGAAAAGCAAATAGTACAGAGAGAGAAGAGTGTCTTTAAAAAAAGCTGTGTCTAGTCCAAGCCTTTTGCTCTATATCTAAGAGGAGCATGTTACATGTGCGAACATCTACATTGAGATTGTGCATTTTTACAAAGAGAGAATGTACGATAACTGAATCACAAAATTATTTAAAATGAAAACATTTTAATTAAAATGTCGTCGTTAAAAATAATTGATTTTAAAAGACTTGGTGGTTTGTTTAAAATCAATTCAACCAATTCAAATCAATTTTATCAATTCAGTCAATTCAAATCAATTTAATCAATTCAAGTCAATCAATTCAAAAAATAATTTCAAAGTACGTAACAATACTTACAATATATTTCTTTTAATTCAGCGTTTTCAAGGCAATTCAAATTGAATTAATAAAATAATATTGAATTTAACTTGTGACATTCTCGAGTTAAGATTGCACTCACTCAAACTAAAGAAGCTGCACCTCTAAACACTAAGCGGTTATCATGAAGCACTATAAAGCGACTGAGAAAGTATTGAAGACATTGAATCATTTTTATTGTTGCAAATTTTCTGCCTCGTATGATATCACCTGAAAGAAAGTTTACCAGATAAATTAACGGATAGGTTGCGTGATTCAAAATCTTCGTAAACTGTGGAATATCGGTTATTTAATTTCTTGTGTTGGTCTTACACTTTATTCTACGCTCATATACTTTTTTGACAAGAGTCAAAATAAATAAATATTGATTAATTGCAAAAAGAAAAATGAGTAAAAATTTCAAGAACAATACGGTTCGATTGATTATTGAAAGACGTCAATCATTACAAATATATCAACTACATGAACGTTTTCGTTGTAAATAAATCAAAAGATACTGCACTACATAGATCAAAAATAAAATTTTCAAATCATTTAAATAAATAAATAAATAAATCGATCAAAAATACAATTATCTTGACCTGAACAATATTTATTTCTTTAAAAAAGCTACGAGTCATCTACTAGAATGTAAACATTTTGCACAATTTTAAAAATCGTGAACTTCAAATCTAATTAGATCCGTTACGAAACTTAATTTCTCATTCGGCGCAGAACACGAAACTTTTGTGTTCGAAAGACGGGCGAAAGCTTCCTTCCTTTTGTTCATAATCGTGGAGCGTTGTCGTCGACCGCCAGTGGGCTTACCTGCATGGGGCTGCCGTTGTCAACCTTGTCGATGCCGTCTCCTCCGTTGCCAGTCCCCCCGGTGATGAAGGCCGAAAGGATCTTTAGGCCCATGCTCAGGAGGTTGGTCCACGGAGACTGGTACAGGCCCTGGGCAGTCACACACGATGAGGATTTATCGTAGAAATGAATTTTCGGAGAAATGATAGTATTTTATTTAAGGTAAAACAATAAAATCAGTCTTTATCTTATGATGTACAATTTGTGTACGTTTTCTTGAGCTTTAAGGCGGCTCCACATATTCGTTATTTGGCGAGTTGCGATCAATTGCTCGCCGAATCTCTAGTAGTGTGGATGAGTTGCTTGCTATTTGCTGACTGACGAAAAAATTCGGTGCTCTCCCTGCCCACCGCATGTCGGTACTTAGGACACATCAAAGGGAGCGAACATTCGTCAAACACATCAGCTGTTCGGGACTGGGCGTGCGGTAGCTCGCTGCTCGGCGAATGCCGAATGTGTGGAGCCTCCTTCAGATTCACTACTTCGCCTCTTTTAAGTTCTATTACGAATAACTGAACGTTTCGGGAAACTTTGATATCAAGAGAAACTCGCTCTGTGCAGTAAAAACTATTTACACCAGCAACTAAAATACATATTTTTGACTTTATCGTGACCCATGTGAAGGGATCGACTCACTAATACGAGAACTCTGAGGGTGATTTTTAGATGGTATTATTAAAGAAATTACTAAATTTCCTACTAATACCCCAAATTACTCAAGAATTCGAGCGCAGGTAGTGAAGCTACATGTATGTTCAGAAGAACAGCAAGGGTCCATTTTAGCATTTGGACAATGGATCGAGAGGACCGACGAAAAGTCTGCTCGAGAAGAGTTGAGGACAAGGGATGGTGTCGGAAAGTGATGGAACGTGACGGTAAGTAGCGGAACGTTGGGGAATGTAACTGGACATGGCAGAACGTAGCGAGAACGTGACAGAACGTGGCGAGAACGAGGCGAGAATGTGACGGGAACGTGGCGGGAACGTAGTAAAACGTGGTGGGAGCGAGGCGGGAAAGTGATAGTCACGTGATGAGAACGTGGCGGAATCTATCTGGGGGATAATGGGTAAGGAATTGGGGGGGGGGAACGTGGGGCGAGCGCGGGGAAGCGTAGAGGCGTGAGGGTGAAGGGACGTGAGAACGTAGGGGAGCAGGGGCAGGGGGGCGAGAGAGCGTGTGGGCCTGGAGGGGGCGTACCTGGTCGGCGTCAAGGCCGTCTGACTTGGAGGGCGCGGGTTGCTGGGGGCTGAAGAGCAGCTGCATCACGGCGCTCAGCATGCTGGACCAGCTGAAGCCCTCCCCGGCGCCCTGGAACAAGCAACGCAACGCCCTCACCACAAGCACTCGAGCACTGCTCAGGAGGGGATGCGCCGTATATTCAAGGACACGGGTATGCTGCTTCGCCATGCAAAAGATACGTTATTTGCATAAACCATGTACACATACGATTGCTCGTTCTGCGCAGTACCGGATATGTCACGAAACACGTGACCACAGACATTGTAACTTCATTTGGAAAGGCAGGCCACACGTCGCTAGCCGCCATACGGCATGACATGCAAGCAGTGACCCTGAGAAACATTTTGAATGTGGCATAAAGCGACAATTTTCAACAGTGACCAACCAAAAATTAAACGATGAAGGTGTAGTTGAATTGAACCACTTAATATTTTTAAAAAATGCTTCATATACCTGTTTTAATTGCTTGTAACAAGGCGATGGTAATTTGGTATCTGGCTTCATTTAAAATTCCTGCTAACGTGTGGCGCAATCTGGTGCATGAAGCTCATTGGCTGAAGCTGCATACGCTGCGCTACAGTACAACCATGTCGTTGGATCATGTATTACACTATAGCAACAAATGAAACTCGCTTTCACCGAGTGTATTTTCATTCAAGACTTTTTGCGCAGCGTGAAGCATCTCTGCGCATGCGCATTTCAAACTTGGCAAATGCGGAGGATCGAAAGGGGAACATACGCTAAGGCGCTTTACGCTGTGCAAAATGCCAAAACGCAACATTTACGTTTTAAGAAGCTTGATTCTATTGTAGTACTATACTAAGTGTCTGTAGTCATTATTATTTTAACTTCACTAAAAAGACTTACAGATAACAGCCTTAATACAAATAGGCTAAATAGGTTTAAACTACTATACACGTCATAGATTTCTGTTTCTTTGGAAGAAGGGTCACTGAGTGACTTCTCACATGTTTCTGTATACAATATACGATTTGTCAAATATTTTGAATATAAAGAAACTGCAAATAAACATATAGAAAAATATTTATTCAAACGAAATATTATTTAATTTATACTTTAACGAGATTCAAAAAATATGAAATGTCATTGCTCATCATTTTCTGTGCCAAATCAGAATATATTTAATATTTCTTAACACATTTTCCAAATATAGGTATGCATAAATACCTTGTGGGTATTGATCAATATTCTATTCATAAACGACTTATTAGTGAAAAGTTATTAAAATATTTACTACTGGTACTACGTTTTTGGTATAGATACGTTATTAATATTGAGTACTCAAAGTGTAGTCTCCTTATGACCTTAAGCTGTATTTTTGCGATGTTCATTATTGATGTAATTGTAGCTAGCAAAACTTGTGCAGCATCGACAGTTCATTTCAGCATCGACAATAATAATACCATCTTTTAGAACTACTAAACCCCGTTTAGTAAGCTTCAACAAAGGGGCTAGAAAAAAGTAATGACATTGCAAATGGTGATCCTCATTTTCTGCATTGTCCAACCGCTTGTCAGATCTTCTTTCAATACGACTAAACGTTTAGTGCTAGACAGGCGCTGAATTACTCCAATTCACGCAATTTGATTTACTTCAAGGAGTATGAGTCGCAATAGCCTAAATTTCTCTCGTCGACACAAGTATTCTCTGCATAAAGTCTTTTCGCTTGCGGGACGCCATTTCAATGTGCTGCTCACAACAAAGTAGTTCCGTCTATGCGTCATCTACGAAAAGTAGTCTACGTCGCCGGGTCAGAAGCAGTTGTTCTTTCAAGAGAATTCCAAACCGCCGCGCCGAGAGAAAGTGCCTTCCCCTTAAATTCCTCCCTGTCCAAACTTTCGCTTACAACTACCGGACACATCCGTTTTCCGGATTTTTACCTAGTTTCATATTAAACGTACTAGCCGGGGTAAGTGTTACTATAGGAGACTGACAATAAACTACGTGCAATCAATGATGAATGAAAATCGGAAAAAAAATAATGTTTCATTAGTTTTGTTCGAATTTATGTATTTGAGGCGTTTGGAGGTAAGCAATGGTACCTATGGTTGTGGATGAAAATGATATTATTTACATTCATAAAAAATAGGATGTAATTCTGACCTTACTCCAAGTGCATTAAAGGACGGGCAACAAATAATAATTATTATTTGCTCGTTCGTTTTAGTAGCTAACTTATTGCTTCGTCACCTTACGCAGGTGGTGGGAGAGCTGCCTTCCTTCAGATTTCCAGCTTGCACTGTTTTATTTTGATATTTCTTCTCTGGGCAATGAGTGAATTTCTTCTCTGCAGCGTGGAATTTCGCTTGCCCATCAGTAAAGAAATTGTAAGGACTGGAGGAGTACGTTTCTAAACCCCGCGTGTGTACATCTGAAATGACTTTGTTTCTATCGCCTTAATGTCTTGAAATATTTTTATAAAAGTAAACCATATCATTTCGAACTTTCATTCATAAAGTGGTGACGGATGAAGTAATGTAAGGCTCTTGAAAGCTAATAACTTTTTTAATATGTAAAAATCGCACATGTCAACTGTGTATCTGACGTTAATGACTTCCGGATTAAAATTTTCACTCGTTAATCTCTTTAATCAGAATTACGATTACGAGGATTTTTAAGTAATATAATACAAGCTTTAAACTGTCCGAAATGTGACGTTTGTATCCCTTATCGTTTTTCTTTGTATTGTTAGGAAGTACGTATCGGAGATCAGGAGTACCTCCGGAATCTAATTCGTGGGGTCATGAATTGGGAGGGCCGAGGGGACGAACTTGTTTCAAATGTTGATGCGTACATTCGAAATACACCGCAAATAATTTCGTCGTATAAAAATTTTAAATGTGAAAATCACATTTCTTGATACCGCGCACTCTGATTCTGTTTCATATTCTTAATAATTGTTGAACCATTAAAACCATAATTTCGGAAGTTCTATCAACAGCCTCGAGATGACGTAATTGTAGTTGTTCGATAAACAATGGAAGCATTCGGCGTCGCGGTACTAACCTCCAAAACTGCGCTGGGGCAGGTAGTGGTTAATGCAAGTTTAAAACTTTTCGAAATATGGCGTAGGTTCACCTACACATTCCTGACTCGTATTGTGGAGAAAGTAACCCGAGCTCAGGCATTCCCCTGGAATGTCGGCGTCCTGAAGGCAGCGTATGGTGACGCATGGACTCTCTCCGGCCGTGACCGCTCCCGCGCCGCCCCGCCCATCGTCCTCTGCGCCTCCGGGTTCACAGACCTCGCCCGCCTCCCGGACGCCGGTGCCTTTCTTCCTTTTTCTTTTTTTTATTATTTAATTTATTTTAGATCGCTATGCAAGTTCATGGTCATAAGCGATCAACATCTCATTTACAATTTTACATTAAACTAATTTTTTTAAATATTTCATTGCATAACAATATGTTTTCTTTCTTTCTTCCTTTCTTTCTTTCTTTCTTTCTTTCTTTCTTTCTTTCTTTCTTTCTTTCTTTCTTTCTTTCTTTCTTTCTTTCTTTCTTTCTTTCTTTCTTTCTTTCTTTCTTTCTTTCTTTCTTTCATTTTCACAATCAGTTGAAGTAAATTGATCGTGAGTGCACACGTAGGGGGGGCAGGGGTAGAGTTGCCACGTATTAGAAACTGTTTTGTCGGTCACTGTGTTGGGGGTCGAGGGGGGAGGGAAGAAATTATCTTTACCAGGAACTGCCTTTCATTTTTCATCGTGAAATTCCGTTTTCGTTTAAGGAAAGTTTCTTCTTTTTGTCCGGTGACTATGAGGGCAGTAAAGGAGGGTTATGGTTTTCTCCGAAGACTTCGATGTACAGTATCGTCGTGAGCACGAGAAAGACATATCAAAAATTTTGTTCTTTTGGAAGATGTTCAACCCCTGCATTTATTCTGCGTTCAGAAACTGTGTATTACTCTAAATACATGTTACTAAATTATTCCGACAAAAAAATCTAGTCTATTGATATTTGACCCAGTTTCCTGTAATCGGTTTTCTTTCCAAAATTTTTGAAAGGTCATATCTGATAATTTTGGCAAAATTGAGTTATTGTTACTATGTGTCTCTTTGTATTTGGTCCTGCCAAATGCTAAGAATGATTGGTCGTATTACAGTAGGGGAAGTATTAATCGCCTTTTGAATAAAGTTGTGTCTGCTCTTTATATGCAGATTAATATGGTTATTTGGACGTAAGTAAAAATAATTAATATTTAAAGTGAAGTGTACTGCATTTATTTGCCAAGTATTTACAAACCAATATCAAGAAATTTAACCTTTCAATAAGTTGAGGGATCAATTAAGGAACGTTCTTAAACTTTAAACATCGATTTCTCATTTTGAGCTCAACTGCAGATACGGCCTTTGTGCTTAACACTGCAGTGTAGAACTCGTGGCGGCCCCAACATCTGGGGAGCAGGGAAGAATCTGCACGTCTTAAAGCCGGAAAATCGTGCTTCCGCAGCTGCGCCCTTCCGCAGCTGGCTTATCACCACCTACCTCACCCCTCCTCAACAACTCAAGCACTCAACGCAGCGCACGTGTATCCGTCCATTTCAAACAGTTTTGCTTCCGGAAGTACAAAAGAAGTCGAGTTTTTCTTTCTTTTTTTTCGGAAAATCGAATGAGGTGACACATGGCATCAACTGATGTATCTGCAGTGCCTCAAACCAGAGGGTCCCGACGGTGGCAGGATTTTCGACACTATCTAGATATCTAAGTCAAATTCAGCCGCTGCCTGAAGGAGAATTCTAGGAGACTGCTGATCTGATCGCTAGTTTTCCGTTGTTTCAAGTCCATTTCGGCGAGTCACGGACCGCGCGCGATCTTTCCTTCCTCCTCCTTGTCCTCTCCTCTCCCCTTTCACACACTAACTTACACGCACTACACTACTGCACATGCCGGGAGCTTGGGTCTTGTCTTGTCCCGGTTGGGGCGTTGCTCTTTGATAGGAGAGACCTGGATGTGGAAATTAAACAAGTCTAAATGTAGGTCGGTAGCGGATCGCGGCAACAACCGAGGGAACAATCCCGCCACCTCTCTTGATAAAAACATGCACAACGTGTACGGAACTAATATCATAGCAGTTCAATCACCACGAAGCACGAAATAGTCAATTATTCAACTTTTCTCTAAAACGAAAATGTTCGACGAAAATCTGATTCCCCAAATAAGTATAAGCCCTAATGATTATTTCATTAGAAAAATTAAGAGACACTTAATCTATTAGTAATACTATTTTTCTAAACATCTTTACATTTTTTAGATGCATCACTTTTCTTGAATCCTAACGGTATGTCCTGTAATTTAGCTGATAAGAATACGACGCATCTTTGGCCGCAAGCCTAGTGTTTCGACTCTCGTTTTGAGAGTCTGTGTCGGAAGAGAATCGGACGCGGCGAGCAGCAAGTTTTTTGGAATTCGTTCGTCCCCACCCCTGCGCATGGCCTGTGCGTGAGGTGACGCACGCTCGTGGGCACTGGAGCTCTCTCCGCGCGGCGCCGCTCAAGCAGCTCCGGATCACATCCGCCTTAGACACGGACGTGGCAAGCGGAGCTAACGGCGCGGCATCTGTCCTTGAGTGACGTTTCACGGCTTTAACGGCGTGGTACCTGTCCTTGAGTAACGTTTCACGGCTTTAACAGCGTGGTACCTGTCCTTGAGTAACGTTTCATGGCTTTAACAGCGTGGTACCTGTCCTTGAGTAACGTTTCACGGCTTTAACGGCGTGGTACCTGTCCTTGAGTAACGTTTCATAGATGGGATCCATTTATATTATTAATTTCCCATCCGCGCAGATATTGAGAGAAAGCTAGACAGTCTTCGGCCGCATGAGAGGTATCTATGCTTTTGTTAGATGCGCAGGAACTCGGGAAAAATACAAAACCAACGAAACAGTTTCAGAAATGGCAAATATTTGATTATGTTATTCCTCCTGTTCTGATATTCCTCGTAAACGGCTGAATTCTCATACTCGTTGCTACTTCCGACACAGCTGACGTTATTTGACATCAAGCTTCGAAGGAAGAGGTCGCCCGTTATTAAAAATGTATTACTTATGTGTTACAGTAATTTTTTCATATTCTTGGTATTTAAAAAACTGTTGTACTGAAAAATTTATGTTATTGCAGTATTCATGAATATTGTTTTTGAAACAATATTTAATTATTTCCAGAATCATAGGAGAGTATTTTGTTGATCTTGAGGAGTGTACATGCTACTTTTCCGAAAAGCATTGTGTGTGATTTTGTTTAGGGCCATTTTTGCTGCTGTGGATCATTCTATTTATTAACTGTAGTTTTCATTTACCCTTGATTTGTTTTGTTTCTGAGCGCGTCCACTGCTGTGGTCATTCCGCAAGTGTATTGCATGTTATATCCCGGGAGATGACCGTTCACCTCCTCAGGAATGTCATATCCTGCGCTGACCTACGCGTCGCCTTGTGGTGTTTTGCCTCTTCCAGGTATCTCAGCCAGGGAATGTACAGGAGAATAACATTTAAAATGATATTAACCACAATAATATTACGATTTATATACTTTATGTAAATAGTACTTCACGTATGTGGTATAGTACCAACGAGTTTCGTTTGAATACGCGCGTTGAAGTCTCTACCCTTTTACAAAGAAGATATCCCATTCTTTTGGCAGCATTTTGTATTGACGGTAACAACTCCATAATCCCAAAATAATTATTTGCAACTATTTAATGGATTCTTCACCTAGAGTCTCGTACACATAATCTACACTAGCATGATTATTACATTAAAGAGTGAAATATATCACGAAATATTTTGTTAGAAATGTCGTTATTCAGTCGGTCATTAAGATATCAAACGCTGAAATGTTTTGGAGCTAGTGTTACCATCTGAATGTGTGCTAATATATTCCTTTAAGAACGTTTCTTTGTAGGACATGATGGAATGGCATGATGCCAAACTTCTCTTAATTGCGATTCAGAGAACTGATTCCTTTTTTGTTGCGCCCTACAGAGCAGCTAATTCTATTGAATGGATTATTGTGCTCAAACATTGCAATTTTTTAGTGGCTTACGAGCGTTTTATAGAGTTTTGAATTATGTAAGTGCAATGTAAAATAATTTTAGTTTGTGACTTATAGAATTGACAAATATTTTTTTAACTGTTCTATGGAAGAAATAAAACATTGGTTTGGAAAAGTTCATTATTGTCCTCCAAAATATAAATTTTATTATTCATTTAAGTAACTTCGATGATTTTCTTTAAATTGTCCAGTAATGCGAAATATCAGAACTCGAGAAATTGATTAGTTAATCGATTTTCCGACGAATCGATTTTTCGACGAATAAATTTGTCAGCGAATCGATTTTTCGATTAATCGATTTATTAATGAATAGATTTTTCGGCGAATTTATTTTTTCGCGAATCGGTTTCGATCAACTCCGAAAAAATCCTTTCGAATGCAACGTACCGCGATGCTGTTGGTGGACACGTCGTCCAGGTCGTTGTCGACGGCGACTTTCTTGAGCGCGTTGGGCTTCTCGGCGTACTTCCTCGCCTGCGCATACACCGGCTGCGGGGGCGCTTCGGGCTGCTCGGCGGCGGGCAGGGCGGCGGCGGCGGCGGGGGCGGGAACTGAGAGCAGCGCGGCTCCGTGCGCGCCCGCCAGGAGCGCTAGCAGTGCCCACGCCGTCAGCGCCACGCGCGTCTGCTTCCAACTGCTGCTGCGAGAACGGCTCATCTGCGAAGCAAAAGGGAAAATGGAGGTCAGGCGACGAGTTCCGTAAAGTAAAGCGCACAAGGAAAGAGCAGTTATGAATATTAATTCAGGATTCAGGAGGGATCAACCAAAGTATTATAATATAAATTTTAATAATAAAATAGCCATATACACACATTCCGGGACTACTATATCCTATCTTCAATGGCCCAGTATCATGGATTAAACACCACGAATGATGGGATAAAGTAGTCCGGAAACACGAGTATGACTGTTTTCTTATTAAAATTTATATTGTAATACTTTGTGGTTCATACTATCTCCTAAATCCTGAAATAAAATAATGGTCGTAATATCATACAATCAATGCCACAATATATGGGTTGCTTCCACGGAAGTAGTTATTAAAGTCACTAGGCCGATGAGCAGCAAATAACGGACGTCGTTTAAGTTGGCAAACCGAGACGATTGCGGAGGTTTATGAACCTAGGCACGGCCTAAAACAAGAGGGGGCAGTTATATTTTTGGGCCACCATGGCACCCCTTTTCCATTACATTTTTTGTTTACTTATGACATATTTCTCCAATAAATATATAAAAACTACAAAGAAGGTGAAATTGACACAATTAATGAATACAGTATTTTATGTAAAACAATTTACTGGGATGTCCGATGATTTGGAGAGCTTTTTTCTCGAATGTCATGAGTTAATTCTCAATCAGCTTAAAAGGAGACTATTAGAAACTGTTCATAATTACGAAAATACAATTATTTAATACGTTGTGATACTTCCGAAATTTCCAGGGCTACTTTCGAAAATAAACGATAAAATAAGGAAAAGCATTTCTTATATTTATATTTTTTATTTGAAAATGGTGTTACGAAAAATATTACACTGCACATGGCCTCTGATTCCGTTTTATCACTACAGAAGTATAGTACGAAGAAAAAATACAAAAATAAAATTTATGAAGTTTACACGAAATTGTAATAAAACATAGGGAGTTCATGGAACAATGTGTTGAAACACAGCTCCAAATCAGCTATTGAACCAACCATTTCTAAATAAATAAAAACCAGAAAAATTATCTTTATGATAAAGTAAGGGACAAGTGAAAAGAAGTTCATGAACAATGATTTGCATGTAATTATTTCAAACCTCATTCATCCATACAGTTAGTCACTAATCATTCTCTGTCTATGCATTTTGGAATTATCAAAGGTACTGAGGACAACAGCAACAAAGTAACAAGAAAACAATTTTCACTTCTTGATACTCAAACACAAACTGGAACTAGAGAGGATTATTTTGAAAGAAGTCTTTATCAAAGTAACAGAAGATCAAATGCAAGAGCCGATCAGAAGTGGTGAGAGATGAATGCAAATATCACATCATGTTAAGTGGGAAAGAATATTTAGGGAAATAAAGAAGGCAATGAACAAAGGAGAATGACAAATACTAAAAATATGATGGAACAGAAAAATGCCTACCGCATATTTTTGATGACGAGGAGAATGATTATAATGCTATGATCGACAGAGGCAAATCTAATGGCATCCAAAATAATAATTTGTTAACAAATATCCAACGAAGTCATCGGAGAATGAAGAGCCTCTTTGTACAAAGAGGCAGGCATTCGAGAAATACAACACCATGACAGAATAATACGTTGATCATTTAATAAATGTTTGGTAAAGTCTCACATCAATCAAGGATCGGGTTGTCAACATATCTAAGAGATATGTGGCAATTTTTTAAGGAAGCAAAATATTGATATTTTTAAAACACTGAAAGGTTTTCGTTCAGATAGAATTTTGAGCTTTCATCTCAACGAGATGAAAGATAGAGGACCCTAGTTATGTTCCTGGAACTCTTTCTCTGAACGGGTTACACACTCAATGATTTCCACCCTTTCCCACATACGATATTGAACCCCTTTGACGCTGCGATCTCCAGTCATCGCAACTGAAAATAGAAGAGTCAAGCGTCACCTAGCTTTTCCATCCAAATGGATATTCCTCATTGAACGGGCTCAGCTCGAACGCTTCTTTAACATTTTAAAGATTACTTTACAAAATTCCCTTAAAATACTTTTTCTTTAAACGTTTATAAGTATAAAGGAAAGTAAACCATACTGAACCGCTAAAGGGCAATTTTCTTGTAAAAAAATTAGTTACAATAATTTTAAATAGTTTTATGAACTTCTCCTTGTTTATTTTTTAAGGCTTTCAAGGCTGGCTGAAGTGTTAGAAAGGTTGAAGTTGCAATATATAATACTACTTAATATAACGGTTAGTTACAATTAATACGAGAAAAATTTATGTTGTTGTAGCAAGTTGTGTTGTTAATTTAGACAACTTTTCCTTCGTACACCTCTGATAGAAGATCAAAAGCGATCTCCAGCTCTGGTTTTTTCAAGAGCTGGCTGACGTATTGAGGATGGAAGTCGCAAGCTATATTAACAGAAGTGAATTCAACGACATGTCAGCAACATCGATACCACAAAAAGTGGTATGAAATTTTAATAGGCTTCAAGCTTGTCGCATTGTTCTTGTAAGGTTTGGTAAAGATTAATTCAACACAAATGCACAAAACAAATAATTTAAATTATATGTTGGTAGATGTGCGCGCGATCTTTCCTTCCTCTTTCTTGTCTTACTCTCTCCCTTTACACACACACTTACACTAACATGCACTACACTACCACATATTCCGGGACACCGATCGGGAGCTTAGAGCTTGTCCCGGCTGGGGCGGTGCCCCGCTGGTGGGAGAGCCCTGGTTAGGAGGAATCCCCGCTAGCCGACGGTAGGTCTGCGCCGGATCTCGCTCCCAGCGGAGGAAGATCATCGCCAGAAAAACATGCACTACACTTACGGGACTAATGACCAACTCTGTTGATGCGCCCGGTATCACCAACCAACCAAATGCACCTCTGATAGAAAATCAAGATCGACCCCGTGGTCTGGGTGCCACTCTGGCTGATGCAACGCCGCTCCGTTGGCCGTGACCGTGGCCGCGAGAGAGAGCACGCAGCCTACTTCCCCCTCCAGCATCGCTTTCTCCGGTCGCCGCGCCTTCCTCACCAGCGCGGTGTGGCGCGGCGACGAGGGAAGGGCGGGCCGCACCGGAAACAACTCTCGGCTAACGGAAAACGAAATTCTTTGGAATTAGGCGGAGGAAATGTTCAAGTTGCGACTAGGTCCTGGCAAAGGCGGTGCCGGAGAATATTTGGATAGAAATCTTGCCTCGAAACTCGGAGAAACATCTATAAATACTACAAAATTGATGACATAAATTTAATTTTCTATACACTTTGTATTATAAAATTTCACAGAAATAATTTTCTTTATGAATAAAGAGTAACTATACGTATATAATTAATCGATAAACATCAATAACACTAAAGTTTCCTTCACTCAACATCCTCCAAATATTAAAAATGAATCACTTAATGTTTTTCGATTAAAGGTTTGCATCAATGAATCACTTAATGTTTCTGGTTCAAAGGTTTCTGGTTAACCGTTTTGATCATTAAATCTTTATTATTCTTTTTAATGTAGTTTAATGTTGCTTGTAGTATTAAATAAATACACAAAATTTATATCACTTTTAGTATATTTATAAAAATATTTTTAAAATTATTTTATTCTACAAAGTTTCGTACTGTCATAAAATGATCTAGTGAACAGGCCCTGATGAACAGAAACACACAATTACTCACAAATAGTAGGACAGAACTTTTTGTCGGTTCTTGTATTATCTGAAAAAAGCACAGTTAAGCTTTCAGAAAATAGAATTATTTATGAAGCGAAAAGTGATAAATCCAAGAAAAATTTACCTATCGAATTCATTAAAGATGTTTGAATAATAATTAAACAAAAATAAGTAGCAAATGTATTTAAAGTGCACGAGACGATCGAATAAATATTTAACTATGGAACTATAAATTTCCAAATTTTAATTTAGGTACCTAAACGTAATCTAAATTCCTAAAATGAAAATGTCTAAATGAGATGAGTGGCAATGGAGGAAACTTCTCAATATGTGCGAATGTGAGATGCTGGGTCAAATCACGTAAAATGATTTGATATTAATGTTTCAGAAATATACAAAGAAATATTTCTAAAACATGCAAGTAACAAAAAAGTATTGTTTAACCTTTGTCATGAAGTTTACTGCCATTTATTAACTAAGTTGACCTACTACAAATGTAATGAAATCCAGATTACACTGCGTTAATGCAAGCTTTTGCCACATAGGCTATAATACCAATTAATGCATTTCATTTAGTTTAAAACTTTGTTATACGAGTGTTTCTATTAGACAGAATTTGATACATGTTTATGTAACAAATAACTTGTGTAAAATTTCACTTCTTCAAACATTCTACTGAACATATCTTTTTAATAACAATTTATCGTTTAGCTGACTCAGTAGTTTCTATGAATGGAAAATTAGTGTGATATGACGGAACTTCAAATGACTGTTGAAGGCACGTCCTATGTTAACCGTTTTATAGATAAAACATTATTGACAGTAGAACATTGCAAATGGTTGTTTTTAGACGACCTCCAAATTACGCGAAAATGGTTCCTCATTCATTAACGTTGTACGTTACGAAGAGAAAGTAAATGCGTGCTGAGTTGCGTCCAGATTAGGAAAACTGTGCTACGCTTGCGCACTTTCTCATCACACGCACGCCTATCGGAAAGGATCTGCGGTGGGCTTGATGCATACATTGATGCTTGGATGCAATCGCGCACCAGATGTAAAGATGTGATAGGCTTTCTTTCGTGAGCAGTTCGGTCCGCATATAGGTCAGTCGTCAGTATCTGACAATACTGCTAGTGTCTTTGCCAAGATTCTCTCGAAGTATGGGGTGTTTCTGAAATAACGATTTACAGCAAATGGGATTACCACTGGACATTTTTAAGCATAGAGCATTCTACCTCTAAATTTAACAGATTTCCGCATAATTCACTCTTCTTCTTCTTCTCGCTGACACTGATTTTATAAAAGAGCTCATCATATTTTTGTCGGTCTATGTAATATAATCCACTTAAAACTTAATGTAAAATAATGCATGGAGCAATTATTTCCATCGAGATTTCGCATGTAGACTTTATTTCGCCAGTGTGTCTACATTCTAAAAAGAAATTCTCATTAATGCAAAGTGTTTAAAGTTCGCAATATCTCTAGCCGTGCACAAGGATCAAGTGAGTTAGTGCAGGATCCAGGGGGAACATGGCCCTCAAGCTTTCCTCCTCAAAACGCAATTTGTGTGTGATTTTAATCAGTTGATTGAGAAAAACAACTGATATTTCAAAGAAGTATTCCGATTCAACTCGAATCTACATCAATTCAAAAAAAAATTCGCGTTGGAAACAAGGGCCACGAATTTATGAAAGAGCAGAGGGGATTGCGAACAGAAATTTCTCATCCCCCATTAAATACTTTCGGAATCCTCCCTCGAAATGAGCTGGTAAAGTTGAATGGTGGAATAAGAACTTGCAAACTTGTAAAGAACCTATGCATCACATCACATCTCTGGGGAAGTGACCTATTCTAGGGACTCACATATTATATTAACCGTACATGTAATGAATATATTGTATTATCCCCATAAATACCAGGATATTTTGCGAACCTGTTCATCACGAAGGGACTCACAGTTTTAATTTCGTGTTATTGACATTTTTATGACTTGGATAAATTAATGAAACGATATATCTAATTATACACATACGCATTCATTGAAGCGAAAAAAAATCAATACCTCTCTCTGTGAACGTAAAAATACATACATTCTCGAATTAATCTTTGTATTTATTGACAAAAGTGTCACATAAATGCCCGTCGTCAAAAATGTCCGATGGCATTGATGTCAAATAAGGGTCAAATGTATCCCATAACATAGTGATGTATTAAATTAGTATATAATTCTAAAAGTTAAATTACTTCAAATGTTTCCAAAATATGACCTCAATGTCCAGTTTTCCAATAAATAGTCCGGAAATTTTTGACCCACAGTCGAAGACATTACAATAATTCACATTACAGGCAAAACTTAAGATAAATTGCATCACATTTTGATCAGAAAACAATGACTTTCAGCTTGTGAAAAAAGTTAAACCTACATATAACAAACCCATCAGTGGTCTTTTGAGCCCCGCTGGTAAGCGAACCGCATCGATTTCAATATAAAAACGCTAGTAGAAGCGTATTCTGAAAGAAACGGCGAGCTTCACTGAATTGAGTGAAGGCTTCGCGTGCGCTCGGGGCGGCAGCAAGTGTTCCGCCGTGAATGGCGGCGAGGCGGCGCGTCGTTAATTGAGGTGAGGAGATTGAGCGGAGGCGGCGCCGCGGGAAAGCCCCGCTCACGTGACGCGCGGCGGGCGAATGCACTCGGCTGCAGCGGCCAACCAACAGGTTCAGGGTCCTCAGAATGTGGCACGCGGCGGCGGCGGTGGAAGCGGGTGGGACGGAGACGGCGCCAGATGCGCAGATGCAGCAGGTGGCGGTGGAAGAGGCGATGACGGCGTTGGCGCTGGCGGTGACGAGGGCGGTTACAGGGGCGGTGAAGGAGGTGGCGGAACAGTTGGCGGGGCTAATGTTGGCATTGGCATTGGCTTTAGCGGCGGTGGCGGTGGCGGCGACGGTGCTGCTGCAGGGTTGGCGGGGAGGGGGTGGTGAGGGTGGAGCAGGTGGTGGGGGAGGTGGAGGCGGTGGCATTGGCTTTGGTGCTGGCGGCGGCGGCGGCGTCGAGGGCGACGACCGCAGAGGAAGGCGGTCGCCTGTTGACCCACTCCTTAGCCGCCCCCACCGCCGCCGCCGCCGCCGCCGCCGCTCCTACCGCCGGGAAAGGCGCCTTGGCGAGCATCAATGCCCAGATCGCTAGCAGTTAGAAACATACGCTCAATGCTCAGAAGAATGAAATAACGCTTCAGCAGGCTTCAGTTTCCAATATTGCAGCAAAGAAGATAAGTGGCTGAATGGACCTTGGGAGTATGTTCATATTATGATGATAGCGCTATTATGGCATTGCACACAATCCAACAGCTTAGCTAATCAGATTCAGAACTTGCAAGCCGTAAAGTGGAGGATTCAGCATTGAGCTCAACACTTCCGTATGGCATGTAGATCCTGACAGAAAACTATAGTTATTACCTGTAGATTTGTAGAACCGAACGATACGGTACAAGTTCCAATTTTGAGTAAAATATCTAAAATTTTGAAAATTGAGAAAGTTCAAATATTTTTCGAACATGTAATTTGTCTTCTAAATTCGAGCCAGAGATTTCTTTCTCAGTTCAATTTATCACTTAATTGTAGATCTTTAAATGATGGCATGCGCTTTTAAAAAAATATTAATAGTTATTGAGTAGTTACCCTCAGAGGAGGAAAAGTTTGGATAGTTGCACATTCCCACTAGTTGTTTATGCAAAGGTCAACCTCAAATCTGAAATAACCAGTTTCAACCAAATAGGAATCCATGTTATCAATTATGTGTTTGCTCCTATTTGCAGCGTTGGATCATGTTCCTTCACAACTACAGCATGAGATTTCCTTTTGGTTAGATTTGAAAACACGACAATCGGGTAGTTATTGACTATCAAAGTGAACTGCCGCCCGCATTAAGATATTATACGTGTACGTTTTCTTGAGCTCAGCTTCGGAATACCTACTCTTTTATCCACGTTCCTGGCATTATGAACAACAAGCAGCAACGAGCGTTGCTGATACAATTTGATAACCTAACATTTTCACTCCTGTGAACAGAAGCTATTTGCATGTCGCATACAAGCTACAGATTTGATCTAGTAAAAAATAAAACGTGCGCGAATTGTACTATCTACTGTGATAGCAGAGCAGATACATTTTATTCCAGAAATAAGTAATACTTGTTTGTATCATATGAAAGCTACTTTGCTTTAAGGTTCTCACATTGCTCAAACCGCTTTTCCGAGTTCCCTAATTTCGCGAGGATTATCCTCTGATATTCTCTCAACGCGTGCTGTTTCCAGCCTCGTGATCGCTTCTTTTGTTAACCGATGCACCTGCCGCCTCCACCGTTCCTCGTGGCCGACTTCCAAAGCGCCGGTAACGGTGTGGGTTTCGCCTGCCCGAAAAAAGAAAGTAGCGCCGTCGACAAAAGAAAGTCGCGCGTTATATCACGGGCCGTAACGCCGCTTGGCCTGCGCTGGACCCTCCCGCCTCTCGCCCCCAGGTGCAGACGGCCCCTTTGGGGTTCCTTGCCCCCGAAATTTCATTCATGAAACCGTCTTCAACATTCTGCTCCCCCATTTCGCCTCGGATGAGATTTTGTTAATGCTATTGTGGACGTGCTTAGTTATCACTAGGAAGACTCGTACGTACAACCAGCTGAGGCGGCTCAGGGCATTCACTGCTGTGCCTCTGACCGGCAGGTCTTAGGGTTCGAGTCCCATGGTGCCAGAATACTCAACATTAGCTACCAGTAGGTCGCAATAAGTGAGGAAGTAGTGTGGAAGGGGAGAAGATAGAACAAGGAAGAGGAAGGAAAGATAGCGCGTGGTGCTTGGTCCGTTTGTTAGGGTTCTACTCCGGCATTGGGCTGATATTGGGTTGAGAAACTATGGAAAACTACCAATCAGAGCAACCGGCCGCTAGAATTCTCCTCCAGACAGCGTCTGAATTCTCCTATCGAGCTGCTGTCGAAAATTAGCCACCGTTGAGACTCGAACCCTAGGACCTCTCGGTAAGAGACGACTTAGAGACAGCGACAATGCCGACTCTAAGATAAACTCAGCCGATAAGTCTCGGCAGTAGTAAGATTTTAGATGCTAATTAAATAACTGATTTGAAGGCTGTTACTGGTGTGATGAGAATTGTATAGAGGTCAGCTGCTTTATTTAGCCATTTTCTAGGTCTCCTTCCATCAATTCCAGACAGATGCCGGAGCAGTACCCTAAACAACAGGGCACATACCACGCGGGATACTTCCGTCCCCATCCTATCCTCATTCTCATCATTACGGCCGAAGGGATACAACCATCCCCGTCCTCACCATCCTCGTACAGCACACTCCCCAACTTATTAAAAAGGCAGAAAAAGATTCGAAAAGTATCGACAAGTTGCGAGTTCCCCGAAATATCAAATGGAATAACCGTTATATTGGAATACAGAAATCATTGAAATAATTGAAACAATAAGTCTACAACAAAATATCCCTCTCTTCTTCCGCATTATCCTGAAAAATAAAAAAAAAAGAGTTGCCATGATCTCGCGGTAACCTTGACGCCCAGCAGAGATGTATTGAATGCCAGCAGCCCCGACGGTCCAGGGCGGCCGACCGGTTTGGCTGCCTGAGGCTCGAAGCCAGGACCTGACCGCCCCGCCAGGGGGCCCCGCCGCCCCGAGTCCTCATGTCAGGAACAGTTAGTTCATCGGCGCGCGCCTCCGCCTTCGCCGGGAAGTGTTGGGTGGTTTGAGTGTCTAATACCTCTTTGCTCGCGACGGGTGACGGGTCAGGTGCGACGGGACTCGTGACGGGTCAGTTCAAATTTGTCTGCGCGAGATATTAATTTGTGTCCGGACCATAAGACATATTTTTATTTCTTAACTAGCTGAAGAACAAGGCATTGTTCAGGAATGCATTTGTCATACTAGACAGGAAAAGTAACTAGGTTAACAATACCGGTAGTGGCTACTGTGTCACTAGTGGCAACTTCAAGCACAAAATTTGAAAAATAAGAGTTGTAGGTACAGTGGTATAGTGTGCAGAGCAAGGCTGAGAAACACACGGAATGAGGCTGGGACACGCTTATTCTTTAAAGAAAGGCGGTGTTGGCGATAATGATGACTAGGGTGCGGTTTATATTTCGCATATGTTTGTTCGTTGCTTCAGTGCATAGCAAAGTGAACTTTCTTGATATTTGGTTGGAATATGATGCTTTATAGATTAACATGTTAGTGCATATTTACTAAATACTTGTACAAATGTAGGATATTTCTTGAAAACGTATTTTTTTAAACCAGTGAGAAGAAATAACAGATATATAATGTACTTCACTAAGTGGAACATTTACTTCAATTATTTCTCTCGCAAAGTAGGATAGATTATATTATATGCACAAAAATATATATTTTATTCCAAGCATGCTTCTCAATTTTATCAAGAAAGGTTTATAGTTATAGATTAATATTGTTAATTTTGATTGCACATTAAAGTGAATATTTCATAATTTTTAGGTCACAAATGCATATTTTTAAAAGCATATTTCAAGCTTTTTCAGTAAACATAAAAATCCTCTCCCTAATGACGCCCATATTTGTACTCGTGGATATATGAATGCAGGAGGTACGTGCTGTAGGTAGGTTTTCTTGGGATTATCCCATTTCCACTGTCTCTTATCTTATTCTCTTCGTTATTAATATTGCTTGTTGTAGTCATTAGATTACTGATCAGAAAGCTCAGCTGTTGAAGGGCCCCTAAACCCTAATACAAAAATAGTTTTTCCCTGACGTTTACTCTGAGAGCCTTTTATAGCACAGTACCCAAGCAATTATTTTTTCACATTTATGAAAACATTAACATTTTTATTTTTAAAACTTATTTTTATTCGCAAAATCAATTTTTACAATTTTTACAGCGCCAAAAATCATGCCCACACTGACCAAGTCCCACACTGACCGAGTTGATAGTTGCAATAAAACAATTGGCAGCACTTCTGGAAACGAATAGAAACCACTGCCCTCTAGAGGAAGTCCTTCCCACCACAAAACAAAAGAGAACAATGGCAAAGGAGCCCGACAATGAACACGACCTCCACCACAATCCAAACGAACGAAAACCGCAGACAATTTCAATTCAATTGTCCAGAGCATTCGCATATGCCACCATTCTTGCCAGCGCATTGGAAAGCAACTTTCATTTGTGAAGCGTGTACAAGACCAGGCGTACTGCGTTTTCCTCTGCGTGCTGTGCCTTCGAAGCAGCATTGTCTCGCGGTTCGTGAGCGTGGACAATGAAGAAGACATCTCGACTAAGAGTATTTCTTCCCTTCTTCGCTTTCGAAAGGAAAGCCCAGAGGTTCGTGTCCGCATTCCGAGATTTTGAATACCTACAGTGTCGGCATGATTATACTACCGTTGTGTCGCCCCGTACCAGCTATTTAGCTTGGGTCTATCGTTTTGTGAGGTTATGTTCGTCTTTCGTGGTCGATGTGATGAACCTGAGAGAGTAACTAGGTAAAACGTTGCGTTTGATGGACGTCGTCGGTTTTATTATTTTTATTTTTCGTCAATCATGGAAATAAATGAGATATTTGGAGGAAAATAATGGTGTTTATCAATCAGTTTTGTGATACTTCTTATTATACAAAAAGAGCTGAATATGCTTTAAAGTGCTAATGAATTATTTGTTTGTTTATTGTTGAATCCACCTGGAATGTAGAGTACTTACTATCTCTTCTTCATAAAAACCGAATTCCTGATTTTGCTCAATATGTCAGATATAATTATTTACACGCGAACACCTCAAATGTAATGTGTTATTTGTTTACATGATAGTCAAGCACGTATTTGCTTGTGAAAAAGTTTCTTTTGGATCATTTTCTAGTATAATCCTATTCTGGTATCCAATTGACTCCACGCGGGACTTTTCTTTTGTAGTGTTGGTACTCCATTTTCTTCTTTCACTCGATTACAATTTTAAAACAAAGCAGTTAACTCTCTCCTCACCCCAACAGCGAGTACGTATTTCTTGACTGATTCTGCTGATGCTGTGGGGATGTACAACGGCCCCCTATAATTATTGAGTATTTTCTTTCTTATTAGCGGGATATATTGACGCTTGGGGCGACTTAGCTGCTGTGGTTGGTGCAGATAAGTGAGCATTGCTCTCACCCTTTCACCAACTATGCTTTGTATTAACTTTTAGGAAATATAACATGAAAATTCTGATTATCTTTAAAACTGAAAAAAAAAATTGTTTCGGTTTAACAGACATACATTATCTCAAAAATCTCAAAACATACAAAGTAACAGTAGGCACCTGAGGTAACGTTTTCATACGAGAACGTGCCCTTCGTACATATGGGTGGCATTACAGATTTTGCATAAAAGGGGAAATATTGTGATAATTCTACATTATTTCCTTTTGATTCAATTTCGATTTCTGTGCGTGCGCAGTTGCAAAAAAGCGAACTCGAACTGCGCATGCGTAGAACATCGATGGTGCTCTCGAGTGCTATAACGCTTTGCTGTGCTAAACTAGGGTTTTACCTGGTTTCTCTTTTACCCTCTGCCTACCTTACTTCACGGGAGAAATAGTTGAAGTAAATATTCAGCTAGTAAGTCCTGTTGCATTTCTTCTGCGTGGTTTAAAAATATGATATGAAGAAATATTCTACATTTGCACAAGTATTTTATCATCTACAAAAAAGAAGAAGCAAAACAAACGCCAACTGTGACAAGCTCTTTCTAATTAATGAACGCTCACAAATAAAAAAGATTCTAAGAAAAACGTTTCAGAGATAAGTGTCCATTTTAACGAAATAGACCAAATATGCGCATATAATTATACAAATAAGCCGCTACAGGAAAAATCGACCAAATATGCACTAACATTAATCTGCATAGCATCCGATTCTAACCAAAAGTAACTTTCATTTAGCTATGCCCTCAGCCAGCGGACAAAAATATTCGAAATCATAGACGTCCGCGCCCTACTAGCCACTAACTCGTACAGGGGTTAAAAAATCGATTTTTTAAAAACATATATATATATATATATATATATATATATATATATATATATGCGTGTGTGTGTGTGTTTTAGCATCGACGTTTTGTGATCGATGTTTTCTTCACAATGATATATTTTTCCAGAAACGTCGATGTTTAAAAAATTATCACGATGTAAATAAAATTTCAAGAAACTATTTTTTGTGAATTGTTTATAACCAATAGCTACTGACATTTATCACTGTTGTCGATGCCCAGACGGAGATATTTCTTTGTGGTCTCTTTTGGGGGTTTATCCAGCATGTCTCACTTCATTATAATTTTAACAAAGTTAATAAGTTTGATAATAAATTATAATGTTAAAATTATATGTTAAAATTGATTTTTAACATTTTATTTATATGCGACCAAACAATAGAAATCAATTCAATACAATAACTCATTTAAGTACGTACTCATTTAAGTAAGTAATTGAAATGGGAATAAAATGGGGAAATACCTCCTGTTTCGTCACATTTAAACCATCAATGTTCATTAATCAACATGAATGTTTTTGCCGATGTTTTTACCGACATCGAAAACCTTTCGTTGATGTATCGATGTATTGATGTTCGGGTAAAATTTGCCATCAGCAAGCCCGCGGGCGGTAACGCGGAGCGAGTGGAAACGCCAAGGACATGGCGGTCGGCGGTCGGCGGCGGCGATGGTGGTCGCGTTCAAGGTCGCAGAGGGCACTCGGGCAGGCGAACGACCGCTACGCGCCCGCCCGCCCGTCCGCCGCGTGGCAGATATGGGTCAAGTGCTCTCGGCCCGCCGACGGAGCTGCTTATCTGGTTTCCAAGAAGGCGCCAGCGGGAACGGTGTTTCGACAGTTGTGGGACCGTATGCACCGGCAACGATCTACAGCAGTAGGGACTTGAATTCGACCTCATAAAGTCCTCCCACTGCTTGCTCTAGATCGTGGGCAGCGCATACGATCCCACAATTTTTTTTTAAATTAAAAGTTGCGATCGTATGCGCCGGCAACGATCTAGAGCAGTGGAGACTGTCTTAGGAAAGCTTTAGGTCGAATTCACGAGCTGTCTGAGGGAGAATTCTAACATTGATGTCGATGTTTCCAAAAACTCCACGTTTCTATAAAATATCGATATCTAAACATCGATGGATTGAAACCGATCTTTTTAGAACATCCGTATTTTGGATTCGATATTTTAACGTTTTCAATGTTTGTAACTACTGGCTGCTCTGATAAATCCATACGGAAATCGGGGACATTAGTTTTCGGGGTGGTTTTTAAATTATTTAATTCAGTTTTTTTTTCATTACAAAATGAATTTAACTTTTTCATAAATTGAGGAGAGAAACATTTCTTGAAAGATGACTGCAAGTATTTTTTTCCTTTATGACACAGTAAATTAAAAAATAATGAACATTCAAGTTAACCTTCATAAGCCTTTATATGAGTTACAATGAAATGAAAATAACAGCAACCATAATTCATTAGATTTTGACAAAATAATGCAAGTTTTAATAGAAGGATGTCTTGGTAACGACTTTTATGTACTCACGTTCTTGATGCATTTTACGAGTCAATAGCTAGTAAAAGAACGGAAGGTATCTAGTAAATGAAATGTCACATGCTTCTGAACGAAGCCTCTTAAACAATTTCAAATCATTTTCTATTCAAGAAAACATTAAAATAATTGTTACGTGGAGTCACAGAAATTTCATTTCAGCCTCTGAAGAAAGTGCTAGTGTCCTTTGGTTCAGGTGTATTTTCATATTCTGTGGAGACTGGAGGTAGAGAACACTTAACTGTTACAATGGGGTGTAATTATTAAAATGCAGTTTTCACATGAAAATCTGATATAACCTCACAAACATATGATTATGATGATAAAGACGAATGCATGACGTCGATTGTTGGGCGTAAACGCAGCGCAGCATATTCATAGCGCTGTGGTGACAACCTTTTCACTTCTTTCAGACAGACTAGTAGTACTCCAGTTCGAATTTATTTAGCCCCAACCCATTTTTTTTCGAGTTTTTAAGATAAATGGTTTGATTTTTTTTGTTCGTTTAATTTGAAATCATTGGTGAGACTACTCCTGCATATAAATCTCGTATATTGCCAAAAAACGATATTTTTGAGATAAACAAGTATTATGAGTTGTAAAAATATTTGAATTCCGGAGTCGTCTACGTAATGCTTAAGCCAACTCCATTTCTATTCTTCTTACAGATATCTAATTATGCTTGTTTTAGCCATGAACTTGTCAATATTTTATAAAATCCATAAATGTCACTTTCATCTTTCAAGAATCGCCGGCGAAAAGCCATTAAAAAGATCGAAACAATTTAGGTTATCATTTTTGACATGCGTATGATGTACGGAAAATCAGAGATATAAAGGCAGTACTAAGGGGATATTTAATCTCATCTAAAAAATCATGTAACTTCTCATTATATATTTACGAAATTATTGATATTAACATTATTACTATTCACATGTATTTGTATATCATGAAATTTTCAATTAAATAGGGAGTTTTTCCACCCGCGCACGCGCAGAAGATCGAGATTGCAGTCGATTGCTGCCAGCTAAGGCGTGCAAAAACTCTCTAATAATATATTTCCCCCTTTTTACACTATTCTTTCTTCTCTGGCTCTCCGTGTTTTTTCGTACCTAGTCAATTCATGACCTAGAGTTCTTAATGCTACTTTAGTCTTCAAGACAGGCTGTGCCGTATGCTATGTATACAAAGAAAATCGTGCAACTTGCAAACTCATGCAACTATGGTGAGTCAGAACGATCATTGTGCGAAGAACTGCATTAGATCGAGGTTCGTTTGTTAACCGTTTCGGTTCGGAGATGGAATAGTCTATGAACCGTATGTAGGAGAATGGGTCAAACCTTGTTGAGGAAACATTGAAAAAGCTCACAATAAAGATATTTTTCTGCAAAGCGATCTACAATCGAATAAAACGTTTCATTCAGGATTTGCAATGGACTACCCATTCTTGAGTTGGATTTTATTACATCATCATCATATCAAAAATATTCGAATTTTGAAACATGCTATATTTAAATAGTTTTGACCCAATCGCTATGATGTTGAAGATACTGTGAATTCCCAGTATATGAGGGTTAGCGATTCACCTGAAAACCTTTTTAACGTGATTCCGCGAAAAGTCTCACTCAAATCGATTGTGTCAACTATGCAATCAACACTTTTTCACGTATACGATGCACGCTTCTTTCTCTAGACTAAAAATATAAGTTTTATTGTTAGACAATTTCTTACAAAAAAACAAGCGGCAGAATTAACTTGACAGATGTCTTCTTATTAGCAAATTAAACAAATTCAATGCATTTATTTTCCAAACAAAATTAATATTATGTGAACTGTAACAATTTACGACTTAATTATTAAATTCTAAAATGATAAGAAGTATTAAACATTTTAGGTAAAGTGATATACTTGATTAACTCGGATATTACTTTAATAAAGATACTGTGAGCGGGAGGTAATATGTTCTTTTAGGGAACGAATAGGAAAATATTATTAGACAATATTTGTAGATATCGTGGAATTTAAATTAATGGCTATTGTAGAGCAAATTATCATATTTGGCAGTTTCCTGAGACGTGTCTAAAGTCACAACTCTAGTTTCTCTTGATTTGTGTCCGGGGTAACGGATCACAAGCGTATAACAGTTACTTTGTTGCTGCACAAACAAAAGTTTGGCAAACTTCCTCATTGCGGAACATACCTAGGAGCAGGTTCTTCGTGCTGTTATACTCGGCAACTCGAAGCTGTCTGCAGTTACAAAGTCAGGATTTTCCCCACCGAAATTGTCTGTTGAAATGGCCGTTTCCGTTCGTGTTAACCAATGTTACATTGGGTGGATAATATTATATGGATAATAAAGTGGTTGCATGGTTCAGTTCTTATGAAAATATACAAACACTATTTATATTCAAGTTGATATGAAGTATTTAAAGTATTCTGTGTAATCATCAAAACGCTTTCCAAACTGATATGAATGTATCACAAAAGAAAATAATGAATAACTGTTTAATTCTGTACTCTTGCTAGAAACTATGAAGTTCTAAGTAGTACAAACCTAAAGTTTTTGATATTTCATGGTTCGTTAGTACCACAATAGTGAGGGTATTCTATTAGACTTCATAGCAGAATTCCTTCATTAAGACCAATGCCAAAGAACAGATATCTACGAAAATAAACACAAACATGACAGTACCCTTACTGATTTTAAAGAATAAAATATAATATAAAGATAAAATGTACACCGAATTTCGACCGAAATTTTTGTTGAAAGAAAACGAAAATATTGGACGTCTCATGTCTGGTAATTCCAAATGTACAAAAAAGAACAGATGTTTTAAACTTATGAACAAGGTTTTAGAAATGACACTTTTTAGAGTTTGATTCTGAGATCTGAAAGTGTCATATACTTGTGTAAGCAGAAGCTTGCGGAGGTTAGAAAAGGAAATAGCCTTTGCTTCATTGTTCCGTTGAAACAGTTTGAGTTGCTTCAGACACATCAGTATGCTAGCTCAGGTATCCATCGAAAGCAGTAGAAAGTAGACAAATATACAAAGGTGCGAGAGTCCCTGAATATCACGTTATGGCCACTTCACCCAAAGAAAGTATACATCCTAAATATATTGAAGAGAGAGTGAGTACAAAAGAATACACAGAAGCTGAGAACATTTAGTTTATAAGGGAAGAAGAAACACTTTTTAAAAGTTAGAAAGTTTTTTCCCCAAGTTTCACATGCAAATCGGAAAACTGAAACTTTCCGGACATACCTAAAAGTTTTACTGTATGTTAAAAAAGTTATGACAATCGCTTTCATCAAAACATAGTTTTTTTAATGTTAGTTCTAGAAGTTCCATAAAATCCAGTTATCGATACCTTGCCCTATTTTGGGCAGTTATATTAATTAAAATATCCAGAATACGAGCATTTATAGCAGCAAGTCATGTTGCAAGAAGAAATGAGTTACGCAAATCCTGGCAATATAACCGATAAGCACTCAGGACTTCAATGACATTGCATGGGTTGTGAGTGAGAGGGAATTTCAAATCGATTACGATTTAATTGTAATATTGGAGGGTACATATTTTGGGACATTATTTTAAACTAGCTAAAGGGAGTTCGCTAAAGAATACCGAATTTAGAGACAAACTTACTGTACAAATTTTCAAATTATGCTTTGGAATCATCAGAATCGATACCGAACTCTAGACGCCTAGTTCTTTATATTCAGAAGATAGCAATGGCTAAAGTTTAACAAAGCCAATCTGAAAAATTGCTACACTTCCCGAGGGAGAATGAAAGTTGCAAAGTTTTTATTAGCAAATAATACAAATGTGGCAAATATTCGTCATTTTAAGAAATTTCCATTTACTTTCTGTAATACATGACGTTGGAATCCAGTACAAGTTCTTATCTTTTGGGTGACATTATTATCGCAAAGCATCAAATTTTGAGACAGGTGTAGTTAATATTTAGCCATCAATAAGGATTTTTATGTTTATTCTTTGTTTCTTAGCCAGGAAAGGACATCGTAACGCCACCATCCAACTGTATCAATTTCAATTTTGATTTTTGATAAAACTGCTATGTTTCGCAACTAGTCGTCGTTTTAGTCAAGTGAGAGATGTATGAGTACCCAAGTCCGCCAGAAGAGAACCGGGGGAGGACCTGGTAAGTAGGTTACTAGATATATCATGAGGGTTATATTCATGTCTGAGCGTATAGTAAACGAGGAAGGTTTTGCCTTTATTGACTGTGCTCAGAATGGTGTTTTGCCATTACCTCCCCGGTATGAAGCATTCCTTTCTCTGATAATAATGATGATGCTAATGGGTGGTGTAATAGTTTCTAATCGTACGCGAAGGTGAACAGTCCCATCTTTGTCATCTATTCTGAGCATACAGCCTTACTGGTGGTCCGCATTTGCAATCCTCTGCATGAAAGATAGCGTAGGGTAGTCATGGCGGTTGATTGGTGATATATGAATAATTACGAATTATATGAATTACACGCTGAAGATGAATCACATACGTGATTTGAGAAGCCTATCACATCTCAACCACACTAAAAATACCCATCCCATTGCCGGCGCTGCCAGGGTCTTGGGTGGCTCAGGGCATCAGTTGATGACACTGCAGTGCCTTTGACTGAGAGGTCCTACGGTTTGAGTCCCGAAGGCGGCAGGATTTTCGACACTAGCTTTTCAGCTAGGTTAAATTCAGTCGCTGCCTGGAGGAGAATTCTAGCAGCCGGCCACGTGAACGGTACTTATTCGTGGTTTCTCCAATCAACACCAAGCAAATGCCGGAGCAGTACCCTACCAAACGGACCACGCACTATCCTTTCATCCCACCCCCGTTCTTATCCTCATTTTAGGAACGAATGGATGTATCCTCCATACGCGAACAGCCCGTACTCCAATTAATTAAAAAAGTTGGGGAAGGTCCCGAAAAATAGGGACAAGATAAGAATTTTCCGAGATAGCAAATGTATCTCAAGATGGGATAACCGTAATATTGGAATAAAGCATCCTTGAAATAATTAAAACAATAAGTCTATAAATATCCAGCGGGGAAGGAATAAGGCCACCTCCTCGGACAAAACATTCACTACACTAACAGGACTAATTACTATAGCACTTGTCGTACACGGAAACATCAATCTCTATAATAGAGGACCGGAGCTTTCCCCCCGAATGACAGATTCCTGCGTTCCTTCAATCTTGCAAGTATTCACGAAAAATGAAGCTACAGGAGTTATCAGGTGGTGTAGGTGGCTGTTAACCCACGACTAATTATTTGATCGATTGCTAAAATTCATTAATAGCAGAATTATGTCGAATGAATGGTTATAAACGAAGATTATGTGCTCCTAGGAAAATTTCATCATTCGAAATGTTTGAATGCTCTCGCGTTATCGGGGCCACGCCATCTGGAATGGTCTCACCTTACCAAGACGGCCGTTTCGTCATCTTCTTCCGAACATACCTTGCCCATACTGTATATCACTGAGGGGCCAACTTTATTTCGAACTTCTCAAAAATATTTCCATAATAATTATTTTCTTATTGTTAGTTTGAAATTTAAGAAATATAAGTATCTTCGTAAAGTGAATACTGTTGTCGATATGACGAGGTCTATATATGGCTATTCCACTCGTGACATTAATACTAATAGTGTTTAAATATATGTAAAAAATGCCTCAATTAGGGCGATGTATCTCAAAAAGGTTTTCGTTTCAATTTTTCTTGCCGCTTCTCCTGGCTGGCCAATCATAAATGTGACTCATCTATCTTAGGAGGCGGTGTACATCGATCGCTGGGTCGACGTACAATAAACCGCGTATGTACTATAACGTAACCTCCTTGATTTTATCATAGCTTTCAGTTATTTTCAATATTTGGCGCATTTTGGAACTCAATTGATCATAATTTCATTCGTGGAATAGTCCTATTAAATACCATTCGTGCTTTGGAAATTCTCAGGTAAATCCCCTCCTCGCTTCGCGAGTTGGAGATTTATCGGCAATTTCCAAAGCACTTGTGGTAATTAAAGCACTCTGATAATTATTTTGGGTAAGTTGAGTAAAATTACGGAACAAATGTTGGTTTTGGGGAGGTGGGTCTCGGCCGTTGTGCCCTAAGCTCTTGAATCCGCCACTGGTCCGCGGTCACATTCCAAGCGACAAAAAAAGTGGCACGACGGCGAAGGCGAAGGAGGCGGCGGCGGCGGGGCGGGGGCGGCGGGAATGTAGGCGCCCGTTTCCCAACGGGACCCGCCGCCGCCACCGCCACCACAACCGTCGTCGTCTGAGCTGGCGGCCGGCTGGCCAACGCGTATGCATTCGCATCGCCCCAAGGCGTTTGGCATTCGCCGACCACGGAGCTTCAGCTCGCCCAATGCGAACAGCTGCCAATGTGCCCAAAAGACCGACATGCGTTGCGTAGGGCGAACACTGAATGTTCGTCGCTCGGCAATTAACAAGCAGCCCATCCACACTACTCGAGATTCGGCGAGCGGTTGCTCGCTTCTCCCCGAAAAACGAATGTGTGGAGCCGCCTTCAAGCACTGAAGGACTCGCCGGGACCGACCAACTGCGATAGCTCAGCGTTAACGATAGCCGCCATTTCAGTGTCGCTACCTGGTAGCTCATGGGATCGACGGAGGCGGATTTTCGACAGTAGGTAAATATGTGGGTCGAATTCAGACGCTCTCTGGGGGAGAATTTTAGCGGCCGGCTGCTCTGGTCGGTAGTTTTCGATAGTTTCTTCCATAGGTACTAGACGAATGCCGGAACAGATACCTAACAAACGGACCACGGATCACGAACAATTTTTCCTTCCTCTTCCTTGTTCCATCCCCACCCCTTGCACCCACAATTACACTAACACACACTACATGGCCTCACATGTTGGGAGGCCAGCCGGGGGCTTGCAGTTTGTCCCGGTTGGGGCGGAACAAGCTTTTTAGGTGATAAATTACTTGTGTTAAATCATTGTGAAATATTAACAAGTTTGAAAAGTATACATATTTCATTTATTAATACTTCATATTTTATTGAATTTTCATTCGTGAAATTCCTTGTTCAATTCCAATTGACAAAATATTTCCTTTTCGTACATTTTCCTCATACTTACCCGAGTTTGAAAACATTCCAACTACTACTTTTCACTTTCAATTAAATTTAAAACGGGACGTTTACACTTGGCACAATATAATTATTTTCGCGGGACGAACCCAAACCATTTCCTCAAAGAAGTGTAGACGACCGGTTCGCGGCCAGGGGCCATTTTTTGCCCAATGTGCAGCAGCAGATCCGATGGCGCGGCCTGGAGGATCCCGTTATGAAGCACTGCCCCCGCCGCCGCTCCAGGCCCAAACCGCGCACTTTCTTTTTTCTACTTTTCTTTTTACTCGGAACCTGATTTAGTGGTTGAACTTCTCCACGGGGAGTACATTCTGATGAAATAAATTGCCCATTTGCTCCTTGATGAAATAATTATAATCTGGAGTTTCGTCGCAGTTTCAATACGTAGGTTTGGATGAGGAAATTACTTAGTTGCAAGAAATATCAGGAAGTGGGTAGCGTGAATAAAATATTGCTGTTTTCAAAACAAAGCGTTCTTTTAAAAAAAATACTTCGACAGTCACATCATTTCACTGGACCAAAAATAACATATTTCACACCCCACTTTTTTGATAAAGTCGTAAATGAGGTAATATCAGTGGGAAGCGAAGTGGTGTTTATGATATTCAATTTTGAAGTAATGTTAATAAAATAAGAATTCGGATTATTCTCTCGACCTGATCCGTTGGAGTTTGCCGTTTCGGGTAGTAAGGATCCTCGTCATTGAGGCGGTTCAACCGAACGGAAACTGGGTCGTCCGATCGAAAATCCAAGAACGACGAGTAAATTCAAGGAGTGTGGTTGTGCCAACCAGATGGACAGGTTGTGGGAATTGAAACTGCAGTGGCTGACCTGTTCGGACGGGGTTTGGAACCGGTAGCTCAAAAGCGGAGAGAGAGAACGCTAGCTAGAACATTCGCTCCAGTGTTGTGAACTTTCAAATTGTATATTGTCAGGGAGCATGAGAATATGATTGGACTTTTGCACGGATGAGGGTGCAGATAACATGTTTGAGAAAGAGCGGATTTTTTAACACGAAGAAACAACGGACTGACTTGTCTGAATAAGGAATAATCATCGCTATGAATACAAGCAGCACGCATATTCAGCCCACAATGCAATCTTGGTGTCTTCCCCACCAAATCTATATACAAAGGGAGATTTTATGAACTTTTAATGCTATATGTATAAATTTAAAATACCGTGTATTAATATTTCATTATGATTTAATCATGAGTACCAGATCATATTACGTATGCATTTTCTCCTGAATTTCACAAATTTGGTATTGGGCAAAACCTTGAATTAATTATACATGCTTATAGTTAAAATGCTGATTTATGAGAAAATGTTTTTCACCTACTTTTGCTCTTTAACTTCTGTAATTGAATTATACAGATATCTTTCCTACTATCGTATCATAAAAGGGTCGTATGCACTATCGTATCATAAAAAAATGGATTCAAACTGACAACACTCTGCTCAATGCAATAATCCTTCCCACTCAATCGCCAACACCGCCAGGGTCGTACAGCGGAAACACGACTCTATACATTCATGACAAGTTTCGCGACAAGTAGTCCATTCTTCAGCCACTGAAAGTGAACCAGTGCTTTCCTAGACTTCAGCTCGCGAATCAGGAGACTCCTCTGAAACGCGGAGATCACATAACATGGCGCTCAAACCCACCCAGCCTGTAGTTAACTGGGTACCGGAATCTTTTTCAGGTTAAAGACGACCGGAACATGAAACTCACCGCTTCACTTTCTAGTGTGAGGACCAGCAATTGTGCGGACTTACTTTCGCTAAGCTGGCAGAAATATTTAGGACTCTTTCCCAGACAGCTTGAAACCTCCTATAGAAATAACGCATTCCACATTCAGAAAGTATCGGAACATATGTTAGAAATTTCTAGAGCGTGTATGGGAGACACAGTGGATTACTTATGCCAAAGAACATGTGATGAGATATTTTATATACAGTACAGTTTATGTACAGTATATATTATATACGCTTATCCGAACCTCGAAAATCCAAAATTTCGGATAATCCGATCATTTCCGAATCCGAACAGACCCCCCACCAAAAAAAATTCGGAATACCGGGGTTCTTCTGTAACGATGTTACACATGTGACGTTTGCCCCTAATTGGTAGGCAAACTGATTTGATTTGTTGTTTGGCAGATTACGTTTCTATAACAGAGAAATTAATTTGTACGTCTGCCAAACACCAATGCATAGCGAATTGCCTCCCAATCAGGGGCACATCTCACACGTCGCACCCTTGCTATAAAAGTGTAACTCAAATATCTTCATTTTGGTGGTGTTACTATGACACAGTTGCAGAAACTGTACTTGACCAGTCAACAAAAGTTATATAACGTCACAAGTGACCGGTAGCGGGCGATTGTGTGGTCACCGATAGTGGGTGGCTATATGACTGACCCAGAAACTAAAAGTGACTTAACTATAACAAAGGTCAGTTTTTGGAGTTAATACTAAAAATAACTAAAATACTGTTAAATCATGGTTTAATGTCCATTCTCCTTAGTGCAGATAAATTTGTTTGTCTTAGTAATGTTTCATTATTGCCAAAAACGTTTTCCGTGATTTACGGAAAAACCTGACATTTTGAATTGTGTCACTTTTGTAGCAAATGTGCGATGTATAACTCGTTAGATGAAATTTCTCGCCACACATTCATTGGCAAAGAGTTATGATTTTCAACACTCCACAGAGGCCCTAGAAATTACTAACATTTATTCCGAGACACCTAAACACCGAAGAAGAGACGAAGTTAAAATTCTACAAGACCGTGTTAGTGCCCTTGATTTACGGTTGCAAATGCACATACTCGCCAAAACACAATGTTGCATCAAAGCTTCCGAGATTAATTTTAGAAGAAAATAAAGCAAATATACTAATACGTGAATTGATGGCCTGGAGCAAGAAATAAAAACAAAATTGTATTATTGATATAGTATTGGACAATTGAACAAACTGAATCCACCACCTCAATAGAAGACTCAATTTAAGATTTCTTGTTTATAAAGTATGCGGATGTTGTAATAAAGAAAAAAGGCAAAGCATTGTGAAGTTGGTAAGACAAAATTCTAAATCCTGTTCAAAAAAGTCGTATTTTATTGTAACCTAGTTTTTTGATAAGTCTTTCCGAAAAATGAAATTTTGTTTGTCATTTTAATATGTATGATTAAAGCTAGTAACAATCTTGGAAATGAGATGTTGCTAAGAAATATTATTTTCTTTTAACTTCGAAGCGGTTATCTCAGGTTTTCTATAAAATAAAAATATTTTAATTTCTTCCGGAAGCCAAATATTGATCTTTATTCTTGGTTCGTATTGCGATATTTTCAATCTAGGTTGAGCCTCTTAAATGTATAATGTTACCGAATCATACGCATAAATGAAATCTTCCTTATAATAGAAATATACATTGGGTGAGAAAGCAAAGAAAAGAAATGGAGAGATTGAATCAGACATATTATCTCAGATATGACCAAACCTCGTCCTTGGGGTGTTTTGTTCACGCCGTTTCTACACTGCATTTAATTATGTTCGTTTTTTATGTATCTTCCATTTAGCTCGTAACTTTCCCAAACTTACTCAATTTGGGTGCCTCCTGTATTATTTTTATCGCCCTTCACATCAATCCGAGTTTTCTCCCTCCGTTTTGGATTTAAAGTTCAGCTAGCCAAATGGCAACGACCAAACGGCACGTGATTCTAATGTTGGAACCCATCTGCCAGCTCACATTTCTAATAGATTCCTTGTCCCCTAGCGACTACTCTTCGTCCTTATTTCTCCACTTTCCCTCCATTCCTCTTCTCACTCTCATTCTACCTCTTCCTCTACTTCACAGTTTAGGACTTTAATTGATCCTTGCGGTACCCCATGCGCAATTGGCAATGCATAGGAAAGGTGAGTAAAAAATGTCCCTCTTGCCAGAGATCATTGTTTGAAGTATGAATACCGCGAATTTCAGATCACGAAATCTAGAGCAATTTCATACCAAGAATTCTATACGAAGGTAATTCTGAACGTAAAATATTGTGACCAATGACTTTATCAAATGATTTTGAGAGATCTAAAAATATTCCGATAGGTGCCTCATTTTGATCCTGTTCGTTCGTCGGCGGGGACCCGTTCTTCCAAAGCAAATCGACTCTTTCTTTCGAGGGGTGCCTTCCTCCGATGCTCCAAGCGAACCTCTTCCCTCTGTGTTGAGTATTTTTTCTGCGTGTGCGGCCGCGAGCACGCATGGCTGCCGCTGGAGGCCTCGCGACCGCTCGCGCCGGCGGCGGCCTACAAGGGATGTGGGACGAAACCTTAGAAAGTCTCGCCCGGCGGCGGCGGCGGCGTCTGGCGTCTGGCGGCGCGGGGCCGGCTGAGAACTTCGCAGCTGCGCCTCTTCCTTTCCACTGGGGGAGGTGGTTATAATGATAATTGCGGTGGTGATGGTGACTGATGGCAATGGTGATTCTAATTAGGGATGATTGTAGGCAGGAATGATTGTATACACAAGGGTGGCTGTAAAGGCAGAAGTGATTCGAATGCGGGGGTGACTGCGACGAAAGTGGTGATTGTAACGGCGGTGGTGATTGTAGTGATGGTCATGATTGTAACGGCAATGGTGATAGTAGCGCCGGGGGTGTACTGGGGTGTGATTGTAATGGCGATTGAGGTGACGATGATTGTGGTGGTGGTGGTCAGAGTGATGATGATGGCGGTGGTAAGGTGATGGTGATGGCGGTGGTGATGATGATGGAATCAGTGATTGTGAAGTGGCGATTCTCAGTGTGCTTACTGAGATGGAGGCTACGGCCAATTTGATGGCTAAGCGATGTTGGTGTCTACAATGACAGTGATTGGTGATGCTTGTGACGATTTTGAAGGTAATGGTAGTGTGGATACGAGTGCGTCAATAGATGGATACGACTATAATTTGATAATATAACATATATTAAATGATATTTCATTTCATTTATTTCCGTCAAAGAGCAGTAAACGCCAAATGAGCAAAGCGCGTTTTCTTGAGCTTCAGATTATTTTCTTCACTTACTTACGCTACGTAATTGAATGATGAATAAAAGTACCAACAACGTGAGGTTAGCAACGTTTGAAAACTAGAAATTTTCGCCCCTGAGTTTTAGAAAATGTGTTTGCATTGGTAAACGAACTACAGAACTGATTTCATAGCATTGCTATAAATGCGGCTGGGTACATACACCAGCGACTGTACTTCTACCACAACTCACAAAATGAGAGCTCAACAAGAAGTGCGTATTTGAAGCTACAAGATGATAAAAGGTATACGGTGTATATAGTAGTGGTATATGGCATGATAACACTCATAATCGTCATCACCTACAATCACAATTATCATTAGGTTGGTACATTCTCGGTTAGTGAAGGGCGGTGGCGGCAGGTGGTGGCGGTGAAGGTGGCGCTGGCGGCGGTCGCCTTGCGAAAGTGTTCAGCATCCCCCCTCCCCCGCTGGCGGTCACAGCTGGTGGTCGCGCTCGGCGGCGAAGTTCAACAACCGGTCCAGTGGAGGTTGGGAGCGGGGAGACCCGGCAGACCACGAAAACACACTTACCAGGGTGCCTAGCAACCGTCAGGGACACCGGGAATTCTTTTCAGTCCAGAAAAAACGGGAAATCTCCGGGATGTTTTCCTAAATCGGGAATTTTTTAAATTTTTATATTTTAATTTTCCAAAATGTCTACATTAAAAAGAATGTGGATGAAATTTTCAAACATTTTGCAATTAAATTAAAAAAAGTATTATATGAATGATTGGGAACTATGGGAATTCAATCTATTCGAAGTTCAGTTAATAAAATGAAATTATCAGATTAGGCCCACTTTTCTAGCTATAAAATACCAAAGCTGCGATATTCGACTTGCATAAATTGTGTGATTAGATTAAAAGTCAAACACGTGTCATTGTCACCATTATCCACGACAATTAACAATTAACTGTTTTGTATTAAAGAATTAAATCCCTTATTACCAGCCAAATGGCTGAAAATATCTATTTCTTTGGGAGGCTCACTTTTCATTTGAAAATACGTTATAGTAAATAAATTCTCTCTTGTTGTCACTTTTGACGCTCTTACATCATATTTATAAACTCCCGAAATCGTTCGTCAAAGGCAAGTGTGTAAATCGGGTCTTACATTCAACGATTTCACGCAAACTAAAAGAGCATGTTTACGGAGTATTAAACGAACAACCATGTTGCGGGGTTGTCCTATGCTGGATCTAAAAAAGACCAGCTTCTGATAAATTTATTATTATTTTTAGAGAATAATCAATCAGATGATAAATTATAGAGATTAATGTGCATTTATTTCTCGCATATTACACATCATTATTCACTAATTCCGTACAAAAAACTGTAACGATTATTTATTGAATTAAATCGATGAACGATGAATGATGTTTGTCTCTCACCTTTTTTCTAATTTCTTTGTAAACTCCTGATTTTAGTAAGTGATTGCGATACTCATAAAAAATTACAAAGTGAAACAGAAGAAACGTCTTTGTAAAAACAACACTTCAAACATCATTTTCATTAAATGAAGGTAATACATTATATGTAAAAAATTTAGGTTGCGCAGGAAGAGTCATTTCAGAAAAATCCTATAATTAAGTGAAAAATAAAAAAGGTTGCGGTATTAATAAATTAATTAAACATGCTCTTCAGGGGCAATACGCCGAAAACTTAAGCATTTGATAAATGAAATATTTATTCAAGATCCCATCGTACTGTAAATATGTTTCAAGGTAACACTTTTCACGTCCATTTAAGGGCAGATTGCCAGAGGGTATGTGCATTGCGAGTCGTACGGATCGGTGCGTGACTTCCGGTCAACGCACTCAGCTCCTGTAGAACTTCCGGTCACCGGAATGAGCGGCCCTCCAGCACTGTACGGTCACATTGTCACACGTATCCGGCTTCAATGGCTAGCAGTTACGTCGATTATGTTTTTCCTCCACAGCTACTGGATAGCCTGGCCCAATGTGCTACTAAACCATTAAAGGTGTAAATCGTATTACAAATAAGCTTAAAAAAGTTGTGTGTATGGATTGGAAAAGTCCAACCAAGGAATAAATTGGTTTTATTGACTGATTACATTCCATGAAAATCTGTTTCCTCCGATTCATTTCCTCCTGCCGTACAAGGAATAATGCTCTTGAGAAAGGAACGATGAACCAACATATTGCCAGCTTAAGTACCATATGTTAAATAAAGTATTTGGGATGTATTAAAATAAGTTGTCTTGATATAAGATTAAGAGACCCAGACCGTGGTAATCTTTGTATGACTGTCAATTACTAATTTACTGTAATTGACAATTACAATATACTGTTGCAATAAAAAATATAGAATACAAAATTATTTTATATTTACAGTATTTTGAGTATTTGAAATACTATAAATACGTATGCACATCAAGTCCTAATGTATTTTGTGGATGGTTTTTAAATACTTCTTTATACAGTATTTTTGCGAAGTATTTAAATGATAAATTTAAAGTATTTTGCCTAACCCTACCTAGCTGAACAAAGCGAACTCTCGATGGACGTTCTCTGGGTTCTTCCGTTTCTCCTGCCTTTTTTATTCCACCATTGCTCCATCATAATTCACCTCATCTGCACACTGGATCTACATTAATGGGTCTAGCCTATATTAATAGATCTACGTCAATGATCTCAGCAGAGAACGGCCCCTACACCCATAAATAAAATAACTATACAAACAAATAATAATTATCTATGTTACGAGTGGTAAGAGATATTTTATTTTGCGAGTAGGAAAGGTTGCGACACGAGGCCGATAGACCGAGCAAAATAAAATCACTTTCACCACGCGTGTCATACATTATATTTTAGTCAACCTTACTGACTTTCATTTTATTTTCATTCAAATTAATATCACTTAATGCTACATTAAGATCAGTTTTAGGTGATACGTCCAGTCGAAAATACTTTTGTTTTCTTTGCTGTATTCACAGATTTATGTAAACCCTAGAGCGTCGTCTCACATTTAGCCCCAGTCACCAAAACTGAACTTTAAGCGAACTTTGCACGCCCTAAGAGAACAGCTTTTAATAGTGGTTGTCTAAAACTTATTTTTTTAAATTTATAAATATTAACCCACATATGCTACAGTTAAATTTGCCGCACGTTGCACGCTACCAGTGTCGTGTCAACCATTCGCGTTGGGCAATTTTTAGAACTATCTGGTAGCATGTGTTAGCACCTTTTATTGCTTTTATTGCTAGCAGCGAGCTCCAAAGCGCCTACCGTTGGTCATATGAGCAATTATTTTTGTGTAAGAAGAAGCAAAACTGTTAGAGTTTAGCTGCGTATTCCTTGTCAAGGTCGGTGCCGTCCAACCACCGTTTGCTTTACACATCTCTCTCCGTCATAACCACAGGCTTCAGCGAAGCACGGTTTTAGATGAAGATTCGAACCGACTCATGTTATTAATACGCCCTGTCGAGGAGCGAATTCTTTAACGACATCTAGCATTCAGGAATTCCAAAACTTGCTTCTATGTTTTGTTTAGGATGTCTACCACTTTTCAGGGCACAATATTTATAAATTAGTACAAAACAAGTAAATTTAAATTGACCAAACATGTGCGTTCTCAAATGAGGACATTGGGTGTTAACTTTTTCTAGAAGTAGCAACATCTTAGTGGTATATGCCCCTTCAACTTCGATAAGACCAACCACCGTTTGCTTTACACCGGCGCCTCCCTAGGCCTTAAGCTTACGCATGTAGCAGCTAAGAACGTTTTTAGATGAAAATTCTTGACTTAACGCTCGCTCTGTCGGTCGTAGTACCACAATTGTCCGGCCGCTCGCGCTGTCGCGCTCGTGCGGAGAAATTTCCCCGGTGGCCGTGGCAGTGGCAGCGGCGATGGCCGACGCCTTCCCCGCGGCCACGTCACCCGTCCTCGTTTGCTGGGAGGTCGCGGTCGCCACCGGCGCCTGACCCTCTTGCGAGGACGCGGACGCGAAGTGGCACATGCAGCCCTGCACACCGCCCCCTCCGCCACGCCCCCTCTCCACACACGCACCCCACCTCTGCACTCCGCGTCTGCGCACCCCATCTGCACACCCCATCTGCACACCCCATCTGCACACCCCATCTGCACATCCCATCTGCACACCCTGTCTGCTCATCCGTCTGCACATTCCGCCTGCTCAACCGTCTGCATACACTGTCTGCACACTCTGCACACCCCGTCCGCACACCCCGTCTGCATTGCCCGTCTGCACACCCTGTCTGCTCACCACGCCTGCCACCCGGCTTGCACACCCGGTCTACACATCTCAAGCCACCTGATAACGCTTCCAATCACACATCTCACTCCAACTGTCAACTAACAACACCCCACCCTACTGGGATAACTCATAGCTCTTCATTCCAACTCACCCAGAGGTGGTTTTCTGCATAGACAGGCTACGCGCGTGCATAAGACTCCCGCCCCCCTCGCTAATAATTTTTAATATTTTAGATTGCTCCATAAAATGATTTTAATTTTTTTGTTACTAATATAAAATATTCGATTCATTTGATTCATGCTATTTATCTTAGTTAATATAGTTAAAATTGTTTAAAAATTATGATATATTTAGTTACAAATTAAGTACTTTCATACCCATTTATTTTGAATATATTTTTTAATATTTCAATATTATTATAGAGCCTTATGGTTTGGTCACAATAAAGACCCGTGAGGAAGTTAACCCCTCCTACCTGCACAAACCACTTCAGTCCATTTCACCTTTACCGTCACCTGTACTACCACTAACAACACTAATTTCGCCAACCGCTTTCATTTATATGTAGACCAACCACGTGAACTGCTGAAGTACCTGTACCGCGCGAAACTGAGAATAAATCACGCGATATGGAAATGTCTCAAGGTTAGTTAGTTAGATAGTTACTTAGTTAATACCTTATTTTTCGTGGCGAGACTCGGAACATGAGGTCCGCTGTTCCGCCTGACCATGCAAATTTCGCTTTTCCTTTCACCATCTATCGGAGAAAGAAGCTGACGGGCGACGAAATCGGCGATTTGAATTTAGCTCAGAGGCTTTTTTGGCTTAAGGATCTTTAACATGCAGTAAATCTACAACAAAGGACAGCCGGCTTTACAGGTCCTCAGAAGGAAGGCATACGAAGTTGTTTTTTTTTTTTTTTGTCTTTTAAAATCCACGGCATCGATCGGGTTTGAACACGCAAACTTTGGTAGAACTGTCCGATACGCTGTTAGCTGTTGAAGTCTTAAATTTGGGTCTGTCCTTATTAGGAGCCATGCGCATGGAGCTTCATTGGATACTCAATGCAGCATGAGAGCTCAGCTAGTGCAAGGAGACGTGCTAGATTTTGAGGAAGTGAAGTTGCCGTTCCTTTCCTTGCCAAGCCAGTGTATAACGAATCACCTACTGCGTGCAAGCACCACAGCAAAAATGCCAAGCAAGCGCCCAGCGGAAATTACTTCAAACCAACTGTGATCGCTACGACTCCCTTATTGTCCCAGCTTCAGGCACTATCACATTTTTGCAAGAGATACCACTTCCTCCTGTCCCCACTAAAAAATTGCACCTGAGCTCTTGCAAATTGAAAACGAGCACGCTAGCCATGAGTCATACAATTTGGGTATGAAAGTCATAAGGAAGTGTTTACCAGCCCAACAGGAAAATCCTGATCTCCCCTTCCTATACAAAATTGCTTTCAGAAGACATATGTTTCTAATAACCAGACAGAAAAGCAAAGAGATGACTTGTGAAATTGTTCTGAATTAGCCTGAAGGATCCTTTCAAAATCACGAAATGTATTAATTCTACGAGAGCAAAAAACAACTTTTAACTGAATTAAATCAGGGATTAATGATATTCAAACCAAGGTGATATTCAAACGAAACTATTTGTGTGTAGGTTTTCTTTGAATATCATTAATCCCTGAGTCACAGTATTAGTTTAAAGTTGTTTATTGCTCCCCTGTTAAATTAAGTGTTTATGACTTATCAGTTTATTCACCGAGATCAAAGAAATATCTTCAACCTCCGGATTTCGCCTTTTTGAACCTTACAATTGAGGAAATTGTTATATGTTATTTGGAGATGAGGCTCCCCGAACAATCTGGGAATATTGTATGTGATTGGGAATAAAATCAATTGTATTTATTACTTATATGAATAAAGCTGTAATTTCAGTCTGCATGTAGGGTTTTATTTATTTGCTAGTAAAATGATGTCAACTAAAGTAGCTGCCCCTGTTATTTTAGGATGCGCACATCTATCGCTGTGGTCATGTTATTTCGTGATGAAGTTCGGGTTTGAACGTCAAATTGATTGTGTGTAATTATGTTTGATTCTGGTCGAATATAACTGTGGAGAAATATCCCTTGTATGTATATTAGATAGAATAACGTCAAATAAACTCGAATGGTCAAATGTATCTGATTTGTAGTTTTGTGTTCTATTTGAATTGGATGTTTTGTTTGTAGACAACGAGATGCAAATTGTGATCAGTGATCGCGAAGTAGCAAAGAGTTTTGCAAGGTGAGATATTGTATTGATAACTACAAGCCCCTTGAAAAAGCTACTGTGACGTCGTGCGTTAAAAGGCTATTTGTAAAATAATTGACTAGATCAAATTATTTTCTCATGCAAGAGTACTATAAAACATTTGAACAGAAACGTAATTACGGGTAAACGTCCAGTTGAAACTTCTTTTAGTTACATTTCCAGGCTGCTCTCTTTTACGAATATTTCAGCTGTAAAATATTTGTTCACGAAAAATTATTTGGAAACGTAGAAATTAAACATAAAATTCTTGATACTGATACTCACCTTGTTTCTTTTACACTATACATTACACCATAATTTAAGAAATGAAAAATCTACGAAATATACTATGCAACACTAATACAGCTAAACTAACCGTAATAAAAAGCAGCTTAAACATTTTAAAGAATCTCCAGTGCTCTGTTCAAGCAACGGTGGTGATATTGCACGTGATACTTTTATAACATGAGACAGATTTTAACCACGAGTTCTTCTACAATCAATGGTCTTTGTTATGAATCGCAATTCAAATGCTTCGTGCCCGGAATTTAAACATAACAAATACGGACGTCCAGAAACACGCATACTGCAACAATTATTTTTTGAATCACTTCAATCTAGAAGTAGTACCGCATGCTTAATTTATTTATGAAAATTATTCGATTACGCTGTTTGTGAAAAAACATTTCTTAAAATCATTTCTTAGCCCCTGTCAATCAGAAATCAAGAATCGAAATCCTATCATTATATGGTTCTAAATTCTTCACGAAGTAAATCAACAGATAACAAAAGCTAGTGGCATGTAACGATAGTAAAATGTTAACAGCACACAAATGTCTCCCGTTTTGACAAACTATTATGATAGCATTCTGATGTCAAAACGAGGAAAATAAGTTTGTCGGTAAGTTTAAAGATGGAATATCTTCGAGGAAAGAATATTAATGTCAGGTGGAAATGAACACGAATACAGATGAAAAGGATCTGTGCTATTATAAAATGTAACATAAAAATTGAAATTGTGTTAACCGACGTGAAAAACAGATTACTCATGGAAACGTGAAAAAAAAATTAAAAAAACATGCAATGAACGAGGAAAACTGATATGGAGAAATGAGAGGAGAAATGAACACTTGCGATCAAAATTGTCATTGCTACATTCACGATATTTGATTGACAAACAAGAAAGATAATTGAAAAAAGGAAGTGAGAAGAAATATACCGCAATATATATAGCATCGTAGGATTCTTAAGTAACATCCACCTACATGTAAATTAAGGTGGATGTTATTAAGACATGGCTTTAATTTCTTTGATCTCTCCCTCATACATTTAAAATGTAAAGAAATGTTTAGTTGCTGTGAAAATGTATATATCTCACTACTACGCTACGCTATGGAAACACGCGTTACGCTCAGAAAACATAATTAAGCATAATGAGAGGGGATGAAGAAATTCTGAACTTGGTAAAATAAAGACCACCGTGGTATGCATAACGCTACCTTCCTTTAAAAATCACAAGTCCCATTTCCTCGGTTTTTATACAACGAATCTTAGTAGAAAATTTGCAGAATCTCTATTTAAAGACGTTGCATGTCTTTCAACAAATTTAAGAACAGGAAAATTTAGAAAACAAGTGTGAAAAAGTCCAAAAAGTGGAATTAAAATAAGTATATATTTAATTTTTATGAAATAACTTAAAATAAATGCAACATCAACCCACAACAGAAATATTAGCCACATTAAGCCTAATGATTTTATTCTGACCCCTGGATCACATACTCCGATTCAAATAGAGTTTCTGACAGATCATCAGCAGTGACGCGATTATCCATTCAAGAGTTTCGTTACCGAAAATTTAAGCCTTACGGAAGCTCTGGATCGGGTAACCGCGTTCAGCTGAAGATCCGTCAGGAGGCACTCTATTTAAATCGAAGTATAGTTTCAGGTAGAATCAGTCATTATTCTCTCCCACAAAAGGTGATTCTTTTGGACTTGACGTGCTTTGTAAAGAAATTAGACGCCTGCCGGAACGGGAGAATCCGCGGCAGGTGTCCTCTCTCTCTCTCTCTCTGAACAGCCGGCTGGCGGGCGGCAGCGGCGGCCGGCCACTCACCGTGGTGATGGTGCTGCTTCGGCCGCTCTGAGGACGGGCGAGGATCCGCTGGCGAGGACTGAAGCTGGATGCGATGATGCGACCGGCCGGCGTGGAGGCACAATCGTATTGAGGCGCGCGCACGGCCGCACCGGGATATTTAACCGGCGACCCACTTTTGCGCGCCGCCTCCCCCGTCCACCCCGTGGAGGGGAGGGAGGGGGAAAGGAGGGGGAGGGGCGAATGCGGGGCGACCGCTAGCCGACGACCGCGAACGCCACCGCCACCGCCCCCGGCCGGGTTTCTTCTTCTCCGGACGCGGCGCGCCGGGCCCCAAGAGGCGCTCGCAAGGGCAGAGCCACTATGCATTCGCTCCGTTGATTGCATGTGCCGTGGCTTAATTTTGTTGCTGGGCTTATTTTTTCTTCTTATGTAGTCACCTTATTTGTTCGTCTTGTCTGTTCATATCATTTATTAAGCTCATTTCTTCGCTTCATTTGTTCATCTCGTTTATTCATTTCGTTTCCTCATTTCGTGTGTTCATCTCGCATGTTCATGTCATTTGTTCATGTAGTGTGTTCTTCTCGTTTGTCGCTTCGTTTGTTCGCTTCATTTGTTCATTTCGTTCATTCATCTCCTTTATGCATTACGTTTGTTTACCTCGTTTGTTCATTTCGTTTGTTCGCTTCGTTTGTTCGTTTCTTTGGTTCACTTCGTTCATTTTGTTGCTTGCAGGGGCAGAAACTCACCGACTCCACTCCACGCTCCAATTCGTGGCATTTGCTGCGTCTTAATTTTGTTATTGGTGTTATTTATTTACCTACATCATCTCATGTAGTCATCTTATTTGTTAGTCTTATTTGTTCTTATCATTTATTAATCATATTTCTTCACTTCATTTGTTTAATTCGTTTGTTCATCTCGGTTGTTCACCTAATTTTTTCATATCGTGTGTCCTTTTCATTTGTTCATCTCGTTTGCTTAAGTCATTTGCTCATGTTTTTTCTTCATATAGTTTGTTCATCTTGTTTGTCCGCTTTGTTTGTTGATTTCGTTGCTTGCTGGGACAGAACCTTTCAGACGCCACGCCGCAGCAATTCATTTCAATTGATTAGATTTACCGTGTCTAAATTTTGTTATTGGTCTTATTTATTCACATATATCTTATGTAGTCATCTTGTTTGTTCGTTTTATTTGTTTATATCATTTATCAATCACATTTCTTCATCTCGTTTGTTTGTCTCATTTGTTCATATTCTTTTATTCTTTGTTCGCCACGCACGACAATTCCCTACAAATTAATTGTATCTGCCTGGTCTTAAGTTCGTTATTGGTCTCATTTATGTACACACATAATCTTTTCAGTCATCTTACTTGTTCGTCTTGTTTATTTATAAAATTATTAATCACATTCCTTCAACTTGTTTGTTCATTTCGTTTATTCACTTTGTTTTTCCATGTCGTTCATTCATGTACTTGTAACGTCGTAGCATTCACTTGTCGTCGGACCGCACAAGGCGCGGGCCGGGGCGTGGGAGGGGGTGGTCCAGATGTGGGGCTGGCGGTGCATCCGGAGCGGCCGCTCCGAGGGTGGAAGCCAGCGGGGAACATCCGGCGGTCAGCTAGCGCAGATGGACGGGTGAGGACAGATCGTCTGCAGCTGGTCGGCGGACCCCTTTGTGCGCCCGGCCCAAAAACTCGGTAATGAGGTGACGCGGTCCGCGGGTCTTCAGCGTGTGAGGTCTGTCACGTGACTCCTCGCTGGAGACGCCGGTGGAGTGTTGGCGATTGGGGATTCGAGTTTGGGCCGAATCGCGGTGCGGAGGCATATGCTGATCCGTGAGGGGTAGTCGCAGGTTGCGAGGGTGGCTACACCAGATGCCAGGAGCGGTGCTACAGTTTAGCACGCTGGGGCACGCTGGGTCAGGCTGAGGCGACTTGCCTCAGGAGCGGTAGTTTCCGGAGGAGAATGTACATATTGTAATATGCAGTAACATTAAATAAAACTTGTACAAAGAACTCCGTGTCTGTGTTGTTCTTCACACCACGACGACGTCACATACTTTATTAATCTCGATTGTTCGCTTCGTTTGTTCATTTCGTGGGTTCGCTTCGTTCATTTCGTTGCTTACAGAGGCAGAAACTCGCCGACGTCAAGCCACGGTAATTTGTTTCAATCCATTTAATTTGTCGTGTCTTAATTTTGTTATTGGTCTTATTTATTCACCTTAATCATCATTTAGAGTTGTCTTATTTTTGTCTTATTTTTTCATGTCATTTATCACATTTCTTTATCTATTTGTTCGTCTCGTTTGATTGTCAAGTTTGCTCAGCCGACCTGGATGGCCGAGGTGGCTAAGAGCGAGTACCGACTCAGCGCTTCGGTCCGAAGGGTCGCGGGTTCGAGTCCCGCCTTGGGCATGGCTGTTTGTCCCTTGACTTTGTGTGTGTTGTCGCGGAGGGCCTCGTGTTCTGCTGACCCCAGATCAGAGGAGCCCGCAAGAGTGTTTGTCTAGTGTATGGTCGGATATGCGTCCCTTCTGGACGTAAAGGGCAACCGACTGTCGGCTGGATAAAGCCCTAGGGAAAAAAAAGTTACCATACGATTTATCACTGTGCCCCAGAAAGTTATAGACCAATCAGCTTATTACCAACTCTGTCAAAAGTTTTAGAGAAGCTAATTCTTAAAAGATTAAAAAATTATCTGGACAAAACACAAAACATACCAAAACATCAGTTTGGCTTCATTAACCAAGTTTCCACTTCACATCAGCTTCTTAGGCTAACAGAGCATATCCATTCAGCATTCCAAGATAAAACTATAGCAACTTTCCTGGACTATAACCACTATAGCAACTTTCCTGGACATATCACAAGCCTTTGACAGAGTTTGGCACCAAGGCCTACTATTCAAACTGCAATCAATAGGAACCCCACTCTACTTGGTCAATATCATAAAACATTTTTTAACAGACAGAACATTCACAGTGACAGTAGAAAAGCACAATTCAAATCCCCGCAAAATACAAGCAGGCCTATCGCAAGGATCACCACTTTCACCAACTCTATTCAACATTTACTCGTCAGATATACCAACTACAAACCAGACCCATATAGCACAATTTGCAGATGACACGGTAATTTATAAATCCAATCAATCAATTAAAACTATTTGTGAAAAAATTCAACAACATTTAGACAGAATAGACAACTGGTCAACAATTTGGAAAATTAAACTAAACCTTACAAAATCAACAGCCAAAATATTCTCACTAAAGCACTTCTACACCCCTTTCCCCTTTACAATAAACAACAACAGAATTACATGGACTTCTAACTGCCAAACAGTCAAATACCTTGGGCTAAACTTGGACACAAAACTCAACTGGGATTCCCATATTAAAAACAAAACCCAACAAGCAAAATGCAAAATAGCACAATTAAAACCTTTAATAAACACCAAAAGCTGTCTATCAATAGATAATGCCATCACTTTATGTAAATCCATAATCAGACCCTTAATGTTATACGCATGTCCTGTCTGGACTAACGCATCTGCTACTACCATAAATAAACTACAAATAATACAAAATAGATTTCTCCGATTAGCAACCCACGCTCCATGGTTTATCTCCAACAAACAAATACACAAAGAATTGAATATAACTTCCGTCTCCAAACACATAGCCCATCTATCCAATACATTCTATTCAAATATAAACTCAATACCACATGCCATCCACTACAACATGGCCTCAACAGACCATACTCCAACACGCATAAAAAACAGTTAACCTTTTAACGCCTTCCTAAACTTATTTTCCAACAATTGTGAACAGTAGGTGCAGAATGTAGCTTCCTACCCCTTCCAGTAGTTAGTTAGTTTTTAAGTTTAGGAAATAAGAATAGCTGTAAGTCAACAATGCATATGAAAAAGTAAAATGTTACTGAACTATGTACATCCGAATGGTAAATAAATATTAAATAAAAAAAGTTTGCTCATTTTAATCGCACATCCTGGCTGTTCATTTCATTCGTTCATTTAGTTTCTTCATCTTCTTTTCTCGCTTTATCTCGTTCATTCAGTTCTTTTGGTGACTGTTGACCATCCAATACCCTAACATAAAGCAATGGTTTTCTACGACGCTTCGACGCAACTCCATAAATGTGCTACTGCTGTAAATGGAATTACGCATCAGTTCCGTTTCAAACGCATTTGGGGACAAAATATTTCAAATTTCGCGATTACATTGAAACACAGGCACGCCACGCGCTGCACATTCCTTCCGTGCGGGTCTTCGAAACGATGCATCCTAGGCCCTTAACCTTAAGTAGGTTGTGATACCTGTTGTAATCTACACATTTATTAATCGACAACTTTTCGAAGCACCTTTTATTACATTTATGGAGGGTACCCGCTCAAAGAACAGGTTATTAGAAATGGTAAGCGAGTACAATACAGATTTAACCGGTTTAATGGAACCATTAACCGTTATGAATTTGTTCATTAAATTGGTTAAATTTGTGTTGAACTCGCTTACAGTATTTAGTAGCAGTACTGTGAAATGTCAGTGACGTACTAAATTGACAATGACGTACGTATAGTTTTTTTGTTTTTTCTGGAATAGTATTGTCTGGAATAGTATTTTTGGAATAGTCAGTGCCCAATTAGTACAACTACCAATTGGGTACGTTTATACGTAAATAAATACTAAGTAAAATAAAACTAAATACGTTTAGTGTCCGGAAGCAAAGCAAGGCTCCATCTCATTACGAATTCAATGGGCGAAACACACGATCGAGATGCGAACCTAAGAGGACATTTTAATATTCGTAGTTATCGATGCGCAGTCTTTATGAATGATACATTTTAAAAAATATTAAATCGTGAATATAATTAATTGAATAACAAATTTTGTGAACATTACGTCAGTAGGATTCAAATTGTGCAGTGATATGATGTACGTTGATTGCAAGAATTTGATAGTAATTTTAAAGAACAGTGAATATGGAATTTCTCATTTAATTTTATCTCCAGGAGTATTTAATACATATCACCAATTAATTTGTTAATTAATTATTGTGTAACCAAACTGATGGCGAGCAATAGAAAGGAAATGATTTACTGAAAAATAATCATTGAAAACTGCATTATAAAACAAGTAATAAACTTTGAATATCTTGGACGTAATGATACCGGAACACTTTCAGTTCCTATCCTGCTCTATGGATATGAGAATTGGGTAGTATCACAAGTAGATAAAAGAAGACCAGTAAGTAAACGAGTGAATTGAAATTCCTAGTGTAAGTGGTAGGATATTCAAAATTAGACTATAAGACAAACAATGAGACGAGAAGTAGTGTACGAGAACTTGTCTGTCGCCACATCTCTCCCTTACTCCAGAAATGGATAATAAATGAAAACAAAGTCTGAGTCTGGGAATAACGCTATCTGATAATATCGGATTAATGTGACCCTCAATGCCAAACACGTACATAGATACAATGAAATGGATTTCATTGCAAGAACACAAGTATGGCTCAATTAAGTCTTAAAAAACGTAGACAAAATAATTACATGACCAAAATCATGGTTTTATCGAAAATTTAATCAAATAAAGTTTTATTATTCTCGGTTGGATAGAAATAGCTATAAATTTTCATGCACGGTGGTCACATTAAGTAGTATGCTTTCTTTCTCGGACCATAATGGCCATGCAAATGAAGCTGTCTTCTTACTTTCATGAAATATTTGACGATTTATCTTAACGCGATCGCGACGGTTCTGCAAAGTCGGTGATTTTATTTTCAAATCGATTAAAGCTATTTGCTTAACCTTGAAATGTCGCGGGTTTAATAGAAGATCTTATCAATACGAAACCCCTCGCAATAACGTAGTGCTTGACTTGTGAGCAAGTTAATTCCTTCTTCTTCTTATCTTCAAGTATTTAGGCATGATGCCTGTTACGCCGCTTAGAACTGGTCTTTCCAACGCATTCTTGGACGTCCTATGTTTCTCTTTCCTCTTGGTTGATAATTTGCCATTTGTTTAAGAATGCGGCCGTTGTTCATTCGCAACAGATGTTCTTGCCAAGAGAGTCTGTAGTTAGTGACTTTCTCTATGAGACATTCTACATTTAGCTCATTTCGGATTTTTGTGTTCCTTTATCTAGGAGACTATATCCCGCTACTGCTCTAAGAAATCTCATTTCTGCTGCTTGCAGTCTTGAGATATCTTTTTTTGTCATTGTCCACACTTCACTCCCATATAAGCAAGTTGGTATTGACATAACTTTATAAAATTTGATGAGAATGTCTCTTCTCACTTTTGAACTGCGTGTTCTTCTTATGGTACCATTCATTTGATTGAATCGTTCTATTTTCTTATTTATGTCGATTTCACCATAAAATGATATGTCTGCTCCCAGGAATGTGAAGTGCTGTATCTGTTCTACAGTTTTATTATTTACTACAATTTTTGAGCGTACCGGGTATCATCCTTGGAATGCCATCACTTTCGTTTTGGTGTCCGATATTTCCAGATTATATTCTGACATTATCCGCTGCAGTTCATGAGTTGCTTTTTGTAATATATCTTCACCTTCTGCTATTATTGCTGCTCTCCGCCTAGGGAGTACAGGACCTTGTCGTTGGTGGCGGAGCTTGAGTACCCCCATGACCCCGAGAGCTATGGCGGCGGTAGCGTAGCTACTGGTAGGGCCTCCCTTGCCGGACAGGTCAAAGGATAGGGATGAGACGAAGAAGTACTTCAGAAGAGGACCTAAACGCCAAGAAGAGGACTTCAAGAAGAAATCTCTAGAAGAATCATGCAAAAACATCGTTAGCGTGAAAAAGATGGCGAAGATGTCCTGGGTAGATGCAACTCAAAGCCATAGTGAAGGCGATGCACCTAGGGTGAGCAACCCGAAAAATTGCCCTGCAAGTTTGGAGGCAGTGAGATGGCATACCCATCACCAAACTAACCTGCATATGGGCTAGAAACCCTATCAGGCAAAAATTAAAATTTCTCACAGATCGCAACAAGTAAGTTAATTCCTATAACTTCAAAATACTTAACCCGTAACTACAGGCTTGGATTTTTGTTGCACTAATACAGGAATGCGGTCTAAGAGACTCCACTGTAAGTCAATTATTGTACTGTAAAAAGGACTATTTCTACTAAGTAAGTTATTTTTTTATTAAATGCAACAGAAAAAAATATTATTACTTTATGAATGGCAAAATAACTCAAATTTAAACAATTGAAGTTTCAGCATTGTTACAATACAGAATATTACTCTTCTTTCAATTCTATGATTTTGACTTCGCCACACTGCGGGAAATGATTGAAATAAAACATTGAAAATTTGTTACGCTCTCTCTGAGTGTATGTCTGTAGTTACGGATTAAATTTTGGAGTTTTCGAGTGGTGAGTTTCCATTAAAGCAACATTAGTTTTCGAACAATAAATTGAACCCTAAGTGACGGTTGTGTCTAAATTCGGACTTGAGTTTATCAACCATGCAGAAAACGGCAAAGGTTGCTCAAGGCATTATCATCTCCCTCTGACCCGGAGGTCATAGGGTTAGAGACAGGACGGAGGCAGGATTTTCGACACCAACTTGCCAGGTAGGTTGAAGACAGTTGTTCAGCTGCGGGCTGGAAGAGAATTCTAGGGACCGGCTGCTCTAATCAGAGGTTTTCTGTAGTTTAGTAGATCAACACTAGGCTAATACCGAAGCAGTTCTCTAACAAACACACCACGCGTCTTTCCTTCTTCTTCCTTGTCCTATCCTCACACCTTACTTACAGACACTTACACTATCGTGCACTATCCTCTACCACATACGTCGGGAAATTAAAACTGGTCCCGATTGGGGCGGAGTCACGCTGGTGGGAGATACCTGGTTGGGGAAATGCCCGCGAGCTGACGCGTAGATTGGCACCGAATCTCGCCAGCCAGCGGGGTAAGATCAGCGTCACCTCCCACGTTAAAAACATGGGCTACACTAACAGGACAAATTACGTTGGTAGTTGCGGGAATCACTGACAACCAACCAACCACGGGAAGGCGTTCGTGATAATCTCTGGTTTAGCTGGATCCCGAGCTAGCTCAGACGTAGCATTACCGCTGTCGCTGCAACGACTCTCGCCGGAAGATCCTTCGGTTCGAATCCTGGCGGTGGTGGATTTCGACGCTAGATAAATACCCTAGTCGAAGTCAACTCCTCTGGAGGAGAATTATAGTTGGCGGCTGCCCTAATCGGTAGCTTTGCGTGCTTCCCTTCCTCTTCCTTGGCCTATCCTCTCCCCTTACACACACATCCCCATCCACACATTCACATGAAATGCACTACTACACTTGTCGAGAGACAACTCGGGAGCCCCGAGCTTACTCCGCGTGGAGTTGTTTTGAATTGAATTGATAACATTTTCTTAAATTTCATTTTTATTTGAGTGACATTACATATTAACTGTGCAAATGTTCGATGGTCTTAATCTATCTTACACTAACTTAAACTAACTTAAAATTATACACATTTACAATTATAAAGTATAGGGGGAGAGGAAACAGGAAGCACTTCAGATAAGTATTATTTCAGGTTTGCGAACATTTTATAGAAATAATGAAGGGGATATCTGTTATTAATTCTCGTTGGATAATTGGGGTTTTTGCCCAGTTTATAGAAGGATGATACTTGTATGTTCGGAAGGTTAGTGTAAAAATTGTGTGCAAGGTAGGATATTTGGTTTATTATTGTGGTTATATTTAAATCATTATGCAGTTAGTTGCCACTGATGAACAAAGGTGCTTTTGTGATTAATCTTAAGATTTTATTTTGGATCGCTTGCATTTTGTTTGGATTTATATTGGCACCATTAGTCCAGATGGGACAAGCATAAAGTAGTGTTGGTCGGATTATTGATTTGTAAAGCAATAGTGCATTAGATGTGGAGAGTTGACTGTTGATTTAGTAAGGGTCGTAGTTGAATTAGTTTAGTTTTGGCTTGCTGAGTTTTTACCTCTATATGTTGCTTCCAGTTGAGGCGCGTATCGAAGTTTATGCCCAAATATTTTATTGTTTTATTTGTTGGTGTCCAATTTATGGTTTCGTTATTTATGGAGAGTGGAAGAGGGTGTGTGAATGGTTTTAATGTGAATATTTTTGCTGCAGATTTTGTCGGGTTCAACTTTATTTTCCAGGTATTAGCCCAGTTTGTAAGTAAATTTAAGTGGTTTTGAAGAGTTGTTAAAGAGTTCCCTGAGATGTAGAGTGCAGTGTCATCAGCAAATTGAGCGGAGTTGGTTTGTGCTGAAATAGGAATATCCGCAGTGTATATATTGAACAACAAAGGGGAAAGTGGTGAACCTTGGGGGACCCCAGCAGCAATTTTCCTTGGATTAGAGCAGTGGCCTTCTACTGACACTGAAAAAGTTATCTTTGTTATATAGATAAGAATGACCAATAATAGATATTTGGGTGTACCTATTGAAATTAATTTATAATAGAGAACTGGATGCCATATTCTATCGGATGCTTGCGAGATGTCTACAAATGCAGCGATGGTATGTTGTCCTTTTTGGAAAGCATTATGAATGTGTTCCGTAAGCCTTAATAGTTGGTGGGTGGTATTGTGATTTGAAGCCGAACTGATGCGGTGGTAGACTGTTCGTTTTCTTTATATGTTTATTCAATCTGATGAGTATTAATTCCTCTAAGATTTTTGCCATTATAGGTAGCAGGCTGATAGTCTGTAATTTTCTGCTTTTGAATGATTCTTGTTAGGTTTTGTTATTAAGTGAATGACCGAGTGTTTCCATATTTGAGGAAAATACCCTGTTCTCAACATAGAATTATAAATATTATTTAGAAAAGAAATGACGTTCTCCGGTTGATTAGTTAAAATGATTGAATTGATCCAATCATGGCCTGGTGCTTTTTTATTTGGCATTTCCTTAATTATTTTACTTATTTCATTAGGGAATATGAATTGTATTTGGTGGGGTACATTATATAGGGGAGCATTGAACATTTTCAAAATTTCGTCGTGTTTAGGATCTTTAGGGGATTTATTGGGGGTAAATGTATCAACAAAGTGGGAGGCTAGTACTTCAGCCTTTTTCATTGGGGCGTATCACTATTGTTAAATGGGGGAATATTGGTCTATTTTTTGAGTTTTTAGGTAAATTGTCATAATGAGTGGTTTTTAATATTTAAGTTACTTTTTTAATAATACTAAGTTACTTTTAAAGTACAAAGTTACTTTTTTACTAATATTAATTAATACTAAGTTAAATTTATAGGCATTGTATTGTTCTTGCCTATATCTATTGAGAACCTATTTACAAATATTAGTTAACATATTTAGTTCTTTTTTTTAAAGGCGGAATTCTTAAGGAATTCCAAAGTCGTCTTGTTTTATTTTTTATGCAAATTAAGTTAATTATATTAGATGGAAGCGGTTTATGTAGAAGTTTGTTAACAACTAAAGTTTTTTCAATATGGCCGCTGTTAATAGTACCAATTATTGTGTTGTAGAGGGTTGTGAGGGCTAGGTTAATTTCTTGGAGAGAATTCAGGTTGTAAAATGATGGAATGGATTTTTTTACAATGCTTTTTAAGTACTTCTAATTAACGTCATAAGTATTTAAGGTGGGTGGGGGAATTGGGGGAGGTTTTCCTACGCGAGTTGATATTATTACTGGTAAATGGTCTGATTCTTGCTCATGATACGTTGTAGATATGAATTAGGTTTTAAATTGGTCATTGATTTCAGCTAGGATTTAATTTTGTGTGATTGAAGGATGAATATTTTTGATCACTATTGAGTATTTTTTACTAACTTTATCCGAATACAAGTAAAATTGTTTTTTGGTGGCTAGAAAATATTTAACTGCTAAATGAATTGAATTGATGCTTTATTTTACGTGGCGAGACTCAGGCCAAGAGGTCTGCTCTTCCGTCTGACCACGCAAATTTCGCTACGCTCCTTTCATCAACTAGCGGAGAAAAAAAGGTGTTATTTGGTACTTGGGCGACAAAACAGCAATTGGAATTTAGTTCAGAGGCTTCATTTATGCTTCACGATCTTTTACATGCAGTAAATTAGTAACACGATGATACAACAGGAAGAGGCTTCAACAAGATACCCCGTCAGGAAGAAGCGCGACGCAGTCTTAAGACAGACGAGGATCAACTTCGCAGACCACTCATCTTACTAGGACCCCACTCGCATATCCTCTCACACTCGTAAGACTACACGGACGAAGGCCACAACAAAAACTGTGATTGTGGTTATTTTTGTCGATGTGATTGTTCTTGTTCAGGTTATCGCCGTTGCTGTAGTGGTGGTTATATTTTTTATTATCGTTATTGTTACTGTTACTGTTATTGCACTGTCGTTATTTTTGCAGCCGTTATTGTTGATATTGTTATTGTTTATGTAATTGTTACGGTCGTTATTATTATTGTCGTTATTGTTCCTGTCATGCTTACCATTGTTATTGTTATCATCTTATTCTTATTCTTACTGTGTTTATTACCGGCAAAGGCGGTTCAGGGCATCAACTGATGTCGCTGCAGTACCTCTTGCTGAGAGGTCTCAGGTTCGAGCCCCGACGGTGGTAAGATTTTTACCACTAGCATATCAGCTAGATGGAATTCAGCCGCTGTCTGTAGAATTCTAACGGCCGGTTGCTTTGAAACCAAATCTGAACTTTCGTGGTTTCTCCGATCAACACGAGGCGAATTCCGGAGCAACATCCTAACAAACGAGCCTCGGACCGCGCGCTATCATTCCTTCATTTTCCTTGTCCTATCCTCACCCTTTACTTACACACACATGCACTACGCTACGAAGCACGTCGGGAGTCCAATCGGGAGCTTAGGACTTGTCCCGGCTGGGGCGGAGCCCTGCTGGTGGGAGATACCTAGTTGGAGAAAAACCCCGCAAGCCGGCGTATGTCGCACGCAGCAAGCAGCAAGACATTGCTGCCGCCTCCCGCGTTAAAAATTACACTACACTTATTGGACTAATGACCTTAGCCGTAAACGCACTCGGGATCACTTAACAATCAATCATGTTACTGTGAATATTGTTACCATCATTCTTGTAGTTACTGTCGTTATTGTTACTGTAATTGTTGTTATAGTAATTGTTATTGTTTCTCTCATTGTAACGTCGTTATTATCGTCGTCTTTTTGCCGTCATTCTTACGGTCGTACGCGAAAAGTACTCAAATTTTCGCAAAAGTTGTAAATTACCTTATTTCAAACTCTGTTTTTAAGGAACAGACATCATTAAGGGAAAAAATCTTTATCTTCATAATTATAGTTGTAGGAAGACGCCGATTGTTTTTTAATTTTTGCAATTTTCGACAAATCAGGATTTTTAACGAACAAGAGACCTGTACCATTCTCTTAAATGTCCTTCATACTATTCAACAACAAAATTTAATAAAAAAAGATGAAGCCATTTCTTTTGAAAATTTTGAAAATCTTTCAGGGGCTTCATGTAATGGACGACAAAGAATCAAATATCAGTTTAAAATTAAAGGGGAAGCGACATCAGCCAGATCGATTGGAGAATATCAATTTTGGAGAAAATTGACTGTGACAATTTAGCACCTAGTGTTGTTCACCGACGGTCGGACAGACAGACGTTTTGTCGCCATTCGATTTTCGGTATCAAGGACCCACAAAATATGTGTTCTGGCTACACCAAGTGTTAGAGGATATTTTTCTAAATTGAGCAACTATATGTATCCTCTTTTTTGTTTCCAGGGCCCTGTAATAGTTTTTCTACCGAAAAGGGCCTTTTTTCGCGCAGCATTACATAACGTTCTCTTTACTCTGTAGCGGGAAAGTAAAAGTCACTGAGAATAATGATTCGAGTGTTCCGATATTCCTCTAAACACAAGCGAAATTTAAATATATTCAAAGAATTGTTAGAGGAACCAAACGTTGTTTCCAGTGGCAAGAAATTATTGAGGCGACAAAATTAAATGGGGCAAATAATCATACAGGTATTCCCCATTATGAGCACTATTGTCCCCATGATGATGTAAGCAAAACAAAAAACTCCGAATAAGAGTATAAAACGGATTTCTCTCCACGTAATACTGTACAGACCGAAAGTCATTTTTCACATTTTTTTACCTTGCACTTCAGTCGATCTGCAAACGTTTCTAATATTGGATGTTATTTCTTTTATTTTATACTAGTTCAATGCCACCATACAATAGTAATTTGAATCAATCGGTTATAGACGTTACGTGATCTTCGAATATGACCCTTCCTGACGTCATGCATACAGAAGACATGTTTTTCCAACGATAGTGCAGACGTAAAAAGACCTCTGCCTCGTCAATCCGCTATATAAACCGGCTGGCGGCCGAGTCTAAGTGTACAATATGAGTGGATATTTGTCACCTTTGGCTTTTGCCACTGGTCCTGGCGATGTCGTTTTCAACATCTCTGGCTCCAGAGCCGAGGTGCTCGTCCGGGAGGGAGCTCGCGCTGTCGATGTCGTACTCCAGGAACGCCACAGGGCACCGCGCCGTCAGCACCAACTTGGAACTGTTGGAGAGTCACGGATGGCTGCTGGATGTCGAAGCCAGAACCTCTGGCTGCGGACCCCACGACTTCCCACGGCGGTCGCTAACCATCTCGTTCAACGGGCTCCCGAAAGGGGGGGGGCATCCGGGCCCCTCGCCCTTGCCCGCGCCCCCCGGCTACCTCACGCTGCCCGGCGTGGGGCACTACCGCGCGCCGCCCGAGGCCAAAGACTGGGCTGCAGCTAGCGCCCTCTGCCGGAAGGAGGGCGGGGGACTGGTGGAGCTGCTGTTCCAACACTTCTCTCCAAACGCCAACGGCGCCGCTTGGATTGGCTCTTATTGGCTCAGCGGCAATGCAGGAGGGCAAGTTCGTCACCGAGGGCGGGGTGCCCCTGGAGGACACAGGCTTTGCAGTCTTTCACCCTGGAAGACCCTTGAGTTCTAACTCGTACAATTGTCTTGTGATTCGCATCGATACATCATTGGAAGATAATGTTCTTACAAGATGCCATTTATCTGTAAAGTGCCATTATGAATTTAATCTTCTCTAAGAGGGTCATAATAAAATACGAGTATATGTGTTTCATCGTTATACAATGGACATCGTACGAACGTGCGCGATGTATTCTAATATATTCCTATCCTTCTAAATCCTAATAAATTAAGAATGCCATCTTGAAACAAAAGAACTTTTATAAATCAATGTAAATACAATGTTGACAAGGAATGTATCAAATTTAAAATAAATATTTTCGTAAGAAAAATAAGTAGGTCTTTAGCACAAAATTTCACCATGTATTCTTCCAGAAAGCGAAACATTACTTGAAATAAACCGTTTCTTTATTCCAAACAGACATTTCGATTTGTACCAGCTAATGCAAAACCTGTTGCTGTATACAATGTTGTTATAATTATAACATTTTTGAAAATGATTTCCTCGTCGTTTCCAGAAAATAATTATTCTACGAATGGAGAGCAATGTGCTCTTTATAACATCAGTCAATATTTCTAACAGAATAAATTTATGTAGTAACTGAAAATATAGTATAACTATATTTTCAGTATATACTATAACTATATACAGAGATCGACTTAAGCAACTGTACAAACAAACAATTCAGTTGCTGTATTGAAGAAAATTCTAGTGATTGGCTTCTCTGATCGGTAGTTTTTCGTGGTTTCTCCGATCAACACCTGGCGAATGCCGGAGCAGTGCCCTAACAAACGGGCCACGGGTCGCGTGCGATCTTTCCTTCCATTTCCTTGTCCTACCCTCACCTCTTACACACACACTTACACTAACAAGCACTACACTACCACACAGGCTGGAAGACCGTTCTGGGAGTTAAAACTTGTTCTGGCTGGGGAGGTGCCCTGCTGTGAGAGATTCCTGGTTGGGGAAGACGCTGCTAGCGGACATGAGAGTCGGCTGCGGATGTCGCCATCCAGCGGGGGAAGATCACAACTACCTCGCCCGTTAAAGACATACCTCATGCTTACAGGACTAATGACCTCAGGAGCTATTTGCATTCCAATTAAATCTCTCTCTGGACATTTCCTTCTCTCATTCAGAAAATAATTATGTGTGTTTCAATTCCATGAAATTTAACTGCAATTAAGTTAACTTACTATACTAAAAAACTAATTTCTGTACAATGTAGATAAATAAGGAAAGCTCTTACATGGAATTTAAAATTCTGAAAATGTATTTAAGTAAAAAGGGAAAATCTCTAATAACAATTCGATGATCGTAAATGCGATCATTAACCCTAATATCTAGGTGTAAAAGAATGCCTGTCCTTGAACATTAGTCTACAGCCAGACACGTGCTTTTTAAAACAAATCGTCAATTTAACACTATTTTGTCTGATAGAAAAAATATGAAAAATAAGAAAATATATATTATTATTTTATGAAGTTATTATTATATACAATAACTATCAACAAAAAAAAACTTTTTCGCTACCACTTACGCAGAAGAGAGAACGTTATGAAATGCGGAGCGAAAAAACGGGAAATTTTCAGCAGAAAATTATTGCCGGGTCCTGATAGCGAGTGTACATAAATGTACATAAATCCAGTTGCTAAATTTAGAAACAAATCGTCTAACATGTGTAGAAAGAATCCGTTTTGTGGGTCCTTGATACCAAAAAATCGATTGACAGCAAAACATCCGTCTGTCCTTGTGTCTGGTGTATGTGAACAACACTAGCGCCTAAACCGTTTGTAGGTTTTTTTCCAAATTGAAGAAACCCCCGCCGATGGCCTGAGTCGAAACTCTGCGATTTTGAAATACAACCATTAATTTTTGGGGTTACATTACATGAAGTCTTAAGGAGTTTTCAAAACTTTCTCAAAAATGGCTCCATTTTTTCTTTAAATTTCTTGTAAGAATAGAATAACATACACTTATAAAGGTGGTGTAGGTCCAATTTTCACTGTTAACTCGGAATTTACGATAATTGCAAAAGTTTGATTTTTTCGGCGACTTCCTGCACCTACAAATCTGAAGATGGGGATATTTCCTTTAAATGAAATTTGTTGTTCTTAATTAATTTCATTAAGGTCATGTACATTCTTTAAAATGTTGTAGTAGTTTTCGCACAATATTTGCGTGCAAAATGTACAATTTTAAGAAATAACAAAAACAAGGTTTTCTCAAAAACGGCGCCGAATTTTGTCTTAAAACGTTTTATAGGGATAATGCTATCTCATAGAGTAATGATATAATTATAGGGATAACTCTATGAGATGACATAAGTACCATAATGTATTATTTTGTTGTTTCAAAATTACAAAGAAGATTACTTGTCTCTCACGTCGATAATACTTGCATTAGCGATTTGTTCGCGTTATTGCATTTAAGATTAAGTGTGTTTTAAATGATACCATGTAAAGTTTCTAGAAAGCTCACAATTTTTCTGTGAAAGCGAGCTCAAAATTGCACATTTTCAGAAACACTCAAATGCCATTTATCCAAAAACGGCTCCAATTTTTTTTTAAACTTTTCGTACGTATAGTGCTAATTGCATTGTTTAAGATGACATAAAAGTAATTTTGTTGCTTCTTTTATTTGTTTTTTTAATACACAAATGTAATATTTTTAAATATCACTCACTTCTTTAATATGTATATTTTCAGCGATTTGTGTACATTGATGCATTTGTGAGTGGAAGAGCCTTAAATGACTTCTAATGAAGATTCGGAAACTCAAAAGATTTCTACGAAAAATAATTTCAAATTTCGCATTCACAGTAACGCATTAAGGCCATTTTCTTAAAAACGGCACAAAAGTTTTATATAAATTAATTAATATTTAAATTTATTTTATATTATGTTTATTAAATAATATTTATTAATAAAAATTTCCTCATAGGACGATGTTTTACTCTTCTTCAATATTCTTAAAGTAATATTTCGGATGTACCATTAGGAAAACGAAAAATTGAGAAAATAAAAACAAATGTACTTTGGACGGCGATAAATTGCAGCTGGCAAGAGGATGGGGCAATATTGTAAAGCTGGCCCAGATCAAAGAAATTAGAAAACAAACTAGTAGTACGAGAAAGTGTGTACCATTCTGTGTAGCATCACTAGTTTCGATTGCTCAGCTGTAGTAAAGAAAATAAAATATATTTTCCAGTCTTTAAATCACATTAACTTTAAATACACTGAAAAGGGTTGCAACTGCGCATTTATTGTAGTGTTTATAATAAATTTGTAGTGAAAATTGTTCAGTTCTAAAAAAACAGTTAAACTTTCTTGTTTTAATAATGGAAACGACTTTAAAATTACAGATTCGCGTTTATAATAACAGAAAAGTGAAATTATTATATCATTCAATATAACAAAATATTCAGTTGAAATAAAAGGTTGGCTTTTTTCTCTTGGTTCACCTGGCACCAAACAAATAGGTCATGCATTCGCTACATTCTAATGGGAAAACATACTTACAATATATAATATAACAAACCGTTTTCTTCAACATCATTCGTAATTTTCTCTTTCTCACTTTTCCAAAAAATGTAAATTTGCAGTTTTTGGTCCCTAACACACTGTATGTTCACCCTAGAACTGCCCGAGCACAGAAAAGTTACTCAGTTGGTGACTTTTTTGAATCCGTACGTTTCGCAGCGTTGACAAATTTCTTTATTTTTTGAAGGTCTGTTAACCCTCTAGTGCCCGTATCATCATTTCTAGTCAACTCGTATTTGTACCTTTTTGTACTAATTTGCAAATTTTATTTCTTCAATAGATAGACACAACCTAAACGAAACATATAAGCAAGTTTTTTTTCATTTCTGAATGCCAGATGTCGATTTAGCCGTGATCGTTAAGCCTTTGTATACTCCTGGCCAGGGTGTACATACGACTTGCGTCGGTTCGAAGCTTCAACGAAAACCGTGCTTATCTGCTATACATCTGTGGGTTAAGTCGAAGGGAGAGGCCGGAGTAAAGCAAACGGTGGTTGGTCCGCACCGAAGTTGACGGGGCATATGTAACTAAGGTCTAACCAGTGGCTGTTTTACATTTGGGGCGCCCCTGGGCACTTCACTCTATGCCGCTCTTTTTTGTATTATTTTTTTTAATACAGACAATAAAATTTGAATAATTTTAAAGCATTTATTCTATTAATAAAAATACAACTTTTTTATAATAAAATGAATATTATTACACAAAATAAACTAAAATCTCTCGCGTCTTACTGACTAGACACGGAATTGTCGATGAGATCACCTGAGTTATTGACTTTAAAATTTCGCATTCTATGTACTGCAAACAACGCAAGAGCATTTACTCGATATTCGATCATTTCTGATCTGAGATTTTCACACGTTTCAAACAATTAACACAAAAAATTAATAAGATCTTTCAATTACTGCAATTACTTATTGGTGTGCAGACAATCATCCGGTATTCAGAATCAACATTGGAAAACATCATGAAATTTTTATCTCTAAGATTTTAGTTGTAGGAAGACTCCGAAAAAAGTTTGAAATTTTGCAATTTTCAAAAAATCAGTGTTTTTAACGAACATTAGACCTGAGCCATTCTCTGTCGTCCTTCGCACTATCGAACAACAAAATTTAATCAAAAACAGTAGAGCCATTTTTTGAAAATTTGGAAAATGTCCTAGGGCCTTCATGAGAAGTATCTCCCAAAATCGAAATATCTGTTTTAAAGTGAAGGGACCGCGACATCAGCCAGATCGGTTGGGGAATATCAATTTTGAAGTAAATCGGCTGAATGGGTTAGCCGCTAGCGTTGTTCACAGATGGACAGACGTTTTGCCGCCATTCGATTTTTCGGTATCGAGGACCCACAAAACATGGATTCAGACTACACCATGTATTAGATGATTTTTTTTTAAATTTAGCATATGGATTTATCCACTTTGTCGTTGCCAGGGCCCTGTAATAAGAGTTTGTCTGCCGACAATTTGCTGTTTTTTCACGCAGCATTACATAACTTTCTCTCTTCCGCCGTAGAAGTGGCGAGAAAGTAAAAATCACCTTTGTGCAATTTAAAGAAAGAATTGGGAGCCATTTTTGAGAAATTTTTTAAAATATCTCAATGGCTTTATGTAAATTACCTACAAAAATAATGAATGTCTTCAAAATCGCAGTTTTGTAAATAGGTTTATTCAGTTTGGTAAAAATCCTATAGTTTAAGCGCTAATGTTCACATACACCAGACAGGCAGACAGGCGGACTGTAGGACGAACGGACGTTTTAAAACAAAATACTTTTTCGGTATCAGAGGACACCAAAACGCGTATGTCCGTTGAAATCTCGAAATGAATTTTCCGCGGTATTACATTAACTTTTTCTATACTACTTATATTACTCCGTATTAACGTTCATATACGAGAAAGCAAAAGAATAAGCTTTGTCGTGCTGAAAGTTATAGCTCTAAAGAATTTAAATTTTCATAATTTTGTTTAACAAAGTTCCACGATATCGTTCTTCGTGGGCTAGCTCTCCGAGCACAAGTTCCCTTGTTGTACCAACTGGAGCAATTGTAATTCCTCTCAGTAAATAATTTTTCGAATAAATAAATCTTTTGGATTAAAGAAAATTTTCCGCCCCAAAAAATGTGCCTTTCAGGGGCCAGTGCCCGCAGTGCCAATGCCTAAATCCACCACTGGGTCTAACAATTTTGCTTTTTCTTATAGAAAAAAAATCCTCACATTAACCAACGTTTAGCTCTTTCAAGCGCTCTAGTTGCAAATATTTGGCAACACATTGGTTAGCACAAACTGTTGCAAAAACATTGGTTTTAACTGTTTTATAATATGGAGACAAATATCACCAATTTAGTAATATATATCTCAGCTTAATAAAATTATTGTTTGCTTAATTATTATTAAATTTCTTCTCAAAAACAGAAAAAATTTCATTTATGATATAAATTTGAAGATCCGCGAAATGAAATGTTTTACAAATATTTAAACCAACATGGGGGGAGCAGTTGCCTCCCCTTGCCCCTCTGAATCATGCCTCTGGTAAAAATGAAGGACTTTCTGGAATTAATCAACATTTGTTTTTATGATACAACTTGTTACATCTTTAGGAATAAAAACTATGTATCTGCTTGATATAGTAATGTATTATATTAAGACTTAAAATACACCAAATGCTTCAAAAACGTATTCTGAATGTTCACAATGTGGGTGAATTGTTTTTAAAAAAATGTTCAGGATGTGGGTGAAATGTTTAAAAACTAGAGGTGCTACAGAATGGCACAGAATTTCTCGTAGTATAGTTTTCTAATTTAATTGCTGTGGTCTGGCTTTGGTTTTGCTGCAATCTCTGGCCAGCTGCCCTCTATCGTCGCTCAAAGTATATTTTTTTTACATTTTCCCAACGTTTTGCTTTCCCAGTAGTACAAACGAAATATTACTTCAAGAATATTAAAGAAGAGTAAAAACTCGTCCTAAATAGAAATTTAATTGAAAAATTTGAAGCGATTTTTAAGAAAATGGCGATTAAGCATTACTGTTTATGCGATATTTGAAGCCCGTTTTCACAGGAATGTATTGAATTTTCGAAAAAGTTAATTTAAAATCATTTTAGGCACTTCCACTCACAATTGTAACAATGCATGCAAATCGATGAAAATGTCCATATGGATTGCAAGGTTTTTAAAAAATAATACATTTGTGTAATTTTTGAAAATACAAATGAATACACCAAAATTACGCCTTATTACGCAGCGCACATAGCACTATCAATTTGAAGAAAAAATTTGCAGTTTGAATTGAAAGTTTGAGCGTTTCTGAAAATGCGGAATTTTGTGTTCATTTTTACAGAAAACTGTTGAGTTTTCGAGAATTTTTATTTGACTTTATTTAAAGCACATGTACTCATAAATATAATAATATAAAGAAATCGCTTTTAATGTACTACATTTTACAGATGTGAGACACAAGTCAAAAACATTTCATACAAAAGTATACAGCAATATACCGTTTGTGTGATGGCATAGGGTTTGTTTGGCACTAACCTTACCAAAAATTTTAAGAAAAAATTTGGAGCCGTTTTTTAGAAAATCTTGTTTTTGTTATTTTTTAAAATTGCAAATATTGCACGCACTATTGCACGAAAACTACTAAAATTTCCAAACAAATCTACATGACATAATTGAAAGGACAATTTCTGCACAACAAATTTTTTTTGTTTATTATAGTCGCATCAACCAAAGGTTCTTAGCGACTTTTCAGTATTTTACATATTCATATTTGATTTTACATTATTTATATATATATATATATATATATATATATATATATATATATATATATATATATATATATATATACATAGCACAAAGTTTACAATAGAAATGAGGTACAAAATAATAGTACAAAACTTGACATCCAATCATGGCTGGTATGATAATATGTACAGGGAACCACTTATATTTTATTAAATATATTAATGTTCTGGCAAAATCTTATGATTTCCTGTTGATAGGACTTGGAATATACAACTGCTTCGAATTGTTGCTCCGGTGATAGGCCATCTCTTTCTTCCTGGAACTTAGGACAAACGTTCAAAATATGAGATACCGTTAGTTGAACCTCACAAAAGTCACAGAGGGGTGCGGGTAGTTTGTGAAACAGGTGTGCGTGTGTTAAATTAGTATGTCCGGAGCGAAGTCTGGATAGCACTACTTGTTCTCGCCTAGTCATTCGTTTATCTAGATACACTGAGAAGAAATCTGATTGCGTTTTATGGAGGTGGCTGGCTTTGTATTTGGTCCATTCTTGATTCCAGTGAGTCAACATTCTTTTGTTCATAAATTTTAGGATGTCAGTTGTAGTGTTAACTAGGTTATGAACTGTATTGTCTTGTTTGAGGTTTACCAAGAAAGAAGTCGCTGTGCTAAACTCTTGAGTAACGTTGTTTTCCAAGGATGTGGGGATCCAGGCAAATGAGATATCTTTTCCCGTTAATGATATCTGATGGCAGAGTTCAGTGATTGTTTGTAAGATTTCGCATTTGCGCTTACTATGGTTTAACTGGAGTAGAGTGCTTGATGAGTTAGTTACAATTGAGAAAGAGGGGTGCGTAAGTTCTTTGACCAGTTTTAAAGCCTGCATGATTCCATATAAACCCGTAGTTGTAAGGCTTACGTGGGGTTTGAATGTATACAATGTGTTGCGCTCAGCGCTATACACATTGACTTCCGGACCGTCAGTCTTGAGAATGGACTTGATACCGATAACAGTGTGTGACTTGTATTTCTCAACAAAATCATTGAGAATAGATGTCCTGTATTCATCTGAGGATGAACTTTTCTCAAGTTTCAGTAAAGACAGGTCAATTTTGAATTCTTGTAACAGCCAAGATTGAATTTTGCATGGACGGTGTTTTTCAATCTGAGAGAGTTGAATATTAAGTATTTCGAGAGGTTCCTTGATTTTTAGATAAAAGGGAATGATTGATTTATGTTTCTTGAAGAGATCCCGAAGGTATGGTGAAACATTGTTGGTTATAATTGGATTGATAGACAAGCCAGCTTTAATTGCATACTTCATGCCGAGCAATTGGCGTCGGAATTGTAGAGATGGCTCCTTGGCTTCAGTAAGTAAGCTACCAATAGGCGTGGTACGGAGGAATCCTGTACATAAGCGGAGCGCTTGATTGTGTAGGGTGTCTAGCTTGCTAAGAACACTTATGCTAGCTGAGTTGTAAATGATAGATCCATAGTCAATCTTACTTCTGATAATTGTTTTATAGGTAAGAAGCAGGATGTCTATATTCGCTCCCCAGTTGTTGTGGTTAAGATATTTGAGAATGTTAAGCCGTTTTTTACAGTTGTCAATCAGCTTCTGGATATGTTGTTTCCAGCTCAATTTGTTATCAAAGTATAGGCCTAGAATTTTAGTACAGCGGACCGCAGGTAGGACATGAGAACCCAGTAAGAGATGCGGCAACGTATGGTGCCTATTCCTTGAAAATAGGATACATTCAGATTTTTTGGTGGAGAATTTAAATCCTGACTTCAGGGAAAATTTGGAGAGTTTGTCGAAAGCTTCTTGCATGTACTCTTGAGTGTTCAGCAGATTATTGCCTTTACATAGAACAATGATGTCATCCGCGTATTTCCTTACTGTAACAGGTAAGTCAATATCCTTATCCACGTCATTGATTGCGATAAGAAAAAGTGTTACACTCAAAACTGACCCTTGTGGAAGACCATTTTCAAGCATCCTAGGTTGAGATATTTGGTTATTAATTCTGACTTGAAGCTGTCTATTAAGTGTAAAATTGCGGATGATCTCGAACATATTTCCATGAACACCGATGTTGTGAAGAATTCTAAGTACTCTATAGGTCCAGACCATATCATAAGCCTTTTCTATGTCCAAGTTGACAGCAAGTACGTGTTGGTGATTGATGAATGCTTCTTGGATGAATGTGGCAGTATTCAGTAGGTGAGATTGAGTGGAATGTCCTTGACGGAAACCAAACTGGTTGTTAGCCAAAATTTGTTGAGAGTCCGGAAACCAACGTAGTCTATTGTTGATGATCCGCTCAAGAATTTTGCACATATTAGATGTTAGAGATATTGGACGGTAGTTATCAGTTATAGCCGGATCTTTACCGGGCTTAGGAACAGGAATGACAGTAGCCAGTCTCCAGGTGCTTGGGAAGGTCTTTTCTCTCCATATACAATTGTAGATGCGTAATAGAATATATTTTCCTTTATGGGGTAGCTTTTTAAGGAGAATATTTGGAATATTGTCGGGGCCAGGAGAAGAATTGTTGGATGATTCAATAACTTCATCAAGTTCATGTGGTGAGATATCCACGTTAAATTGGTATTTATTTGCTAAAATTTCATTCCCTTTAGGAATTAGTTTGGTTTCTTGTTCATTTTTATGTGAAAGAAATTCGTGCATGTAGTTGTTGGAACTCGAGTTATTGGAGAATATCTTGGCAAATTGGTTAGCAATGTCAGATGGGGCGGTAAGTATTTTGTCGTTGCTTTTAATAAAGTGAATACTAGTTGATTTTTTATTTCCCTGAATAGCTTTGATTGTTCTCCATGTATCATTGATGTTACAGTTACCGTTTAATGATAAGTATTTAGACCAAGAATTGGTTTTGCTTTCTTTGATGACTCTTCTGGTGATAGCTCTGGTCCTTTTGTATTCAAGCCTGTTCTCAGTTGATTTATGTTTCTTATAACGGTTAAATGCATGTTTTGAATTCCTTATTGCTTCTTTACAGTCGCTTTTCCACCAAGGTGTGTTTGCTCTTTTAATTTTGAAAAATAACTTAGGAAGAATCCGGTAACTTGTCAATATCATCCGGATCTATATAAATCTGCCTTCTAAAGCTCATAATATGAGAGAATCTAGGTTCCGAGATCCCAGCTCTGATAAATGACATCTTAGTGGTGGGTTTGATGTTGTTTCTATTGAAAATGTTCAGGATTACCTCGTGAGGTATAACAGGACACACATTAGAGATAATAACCCATACTTGCTTATTGATGAGTGGTCGTATATTCAGTTTTTGATTATTAATAGTGATAAATCTGTGTGTATTCACAATATGTTCAGCAATCTTTTGAGTTGAGAGGAAGAAATAGATTCCATTATTAGAAATTCTTGAAACAAAACGAATATCTGAAGGGTTAACGATTGAGGCTATTTTAGATACATAATCCTTGATGCTAATACCTTCTTGAGCTTCAATCACAATCGCTTGACTATTATTAGGGTAAATTTCTGATTGCACCGCATGAGAAAAGGTTTTGCTTACTTGTTTATCTGTCGATTCTGAGGTTATGTTGCCGTTGGTGGAAGTTTCCATCATGGTAGGATGCCAGCCGCTGGGGCAGCTGACTTTTGAGTAAAAGCTGACTCTTCTAGTTGAATGGATGGAGAACACAGCACTTAGAATTACAGGCACTTACTCATGTAACAATTTCACAATCACGCAGTGTGCACCACAAACACGTCTACCGTTCACGGACGCACCATAGCGAGAACAAATTTTATTTGAAGGAAAAATGTATGTCTTCAATTTTGTAGTTGTTGGAAGACGCCGGAAAAATTCAGACTTTTGCAATTTTCGAAAACTCAGAGTTAACCGTGCAATTCTGACCAATGCCACCTTTATAAGTGTATTTTGCTCTTATCTTACCAGAAATTTAAAGAAAAAATTTGGAGCTGCTTTTGAGAAAATTTTGAAAATGTCTATCGCTACATGTAAAGTACCTCCAAACTTAAAGATTTCTTTTTAAATTTCAAAGCTTCAACTAGAGCCAGAACGACATAGGTTTCTTCAATTTGAAAAAGATTGTAGGTGTGGTTTAGGCACTAGTATTGTTCACAGACAGACAGACGGACGGACGGACGGACGGACGGACGGACGGACGGACGGACGGACGGTCGGACGGACGGATGTGCTTGCAATTTGCTTCCAATTGGTTTTTTGGCATTAAGGATCCACAAAACAGGGATTCTGGCTACACCACGTGTTAGAGGATTTTTTCTCTAAATTTTGCAACTGATTTTATGCACTTTTTCGCCACCAGAGGCCGTCAATGAATTTTTTCCGTCGAAAATCTGCCGTATTTTCGCGCAGTATTACTTAACTTTCTCTATACTACGTATATTAATCACTCCATGTATACGTATTTATTTATTTATTTACGTAAAAAAACAGCTAAAACTGCGTATGATGTGCTATGGGGAAAAGTGAATTGTGTGCTCATTTTCAAAATTCTGTGATCCCTACATTAAATTTTAAACTACTTAAATTTTGAAAAGAAAAAAAACCTCCCATGTAATAAAATCTATTTTCAAGGATAAATAAGCAATAAATTTTGGCTCTTATCCATGTTGTCCTTCGGAATAATATTTTCTGCCGCGACAACATGGAAACGATAATTTGAATAATTGTATTTTACCACTGAATTCTAGAAGACGTGCACAGAAAATGAATTTACATTTATGTCCAGAAGCAAAACAAGGGGTCATCGTACGTATAGGAGAAAGTAAAAATGATAATTTGTAACTAAATTCCAAAATCAAACTATTACTGGGTGTTACAACAATGTACACAAATGTATAATAAACACTAAAATAAAATCACAGAACTGTTGCAGTTATTTTCAAAGTATATTTATAGTGAAGGTGATTTAATGGTAGGGAAATTTTTTAAATTTTTTTTAACTGCTGCCCAGCTGTTGAAAAAATCAGAAAATATTCACAACAATGTGTTAATTAAGAGAAACGTTTGAGATTTTTTGAAGCCTGTTCCGTGGTTCTAAGATACAATGAAAATTATTTTTTGTTATTTTTTTTTCAAAAATATTGTTTTGTGTTTGAATTTGAGCCAGATAAAATATAAAAAACCTTTCTTATAGTATAAATTGTTTTCTTATTTATCATATGTTTTCAGTCAGATAAAATAGTGTTATGTTGCCGAAAAAATTAAAATAAAAATAGACCTCGGCAAATAAATTAGGGGGAGTGGTCAAATTAAGTAATACTTTGAAGGATGGGAGTTAGATTTTGATCGTAAATAATTTCTCGATTGGTATGAAGAAATTCCGTCAGAGATGACACATTTGATCTAACTCAACATATTCTGGATTTTACGCATAACATGAAACTGAAACTGAAATGTGAATCTGTTATAAACATTGTCGCCAAGGTCAACCACTGACTATAATAAATGTATAGATTTAGGGCTGGATTTCATGGTATGACGCCTGTAGGCTTAAGTCCTTTTGCCGCTTCCTCTATTGCACTACGTAGAGGGCTCTTATGGAAATGTTATTCTAATGGATGAATATCATGCTCTGTCATTTTCAATTGTTTTAAAAGTAAGTAGAAAGAATATAGTGCTGTAGAGAAATTGACGAGGAACACGATGGCAGGCATGAAAAAGTGTCACTAATTTGTTGTTTAAATTAAATAATTAAAACGCTAGATTTCTGCGGAACTGACCTTTCAAACCTTTTCATTTAAACCGTTAAACGTATCCAAAAATTGATGGAATTATTTTGTTTTCAAATAATAGCTGAGGTATTAGTAGCGCTGAAAATGCAATCTTGCAATATTACGTATCTGTGCCTAATAACGCGAGAAAATATAAGCGGTTGTAGCACAACTAGTTTTTAGATGCATTTAAGCAGTTTCTTTAAAATTGATCGCGGCCCCGTGTGTTTTTAAGTGTCCGAGGTACGTAACAGAATAGAATGAATGTGCAACGTGGCGTTGGATCCTACTTCTAGACAGAACAGCCAACTTTTGAAACCATAAATTCATCCCCCCCCCCGCGGGATGCAGTTCACACAGCTGTTTGTTTCCCTCGCCGGCCAGGGTAAGGCACCCTGCCGTGGAAGGCGTTTTAATGTTATAATTAGGGGGCGAAGGTTAATAAAATGTCATTTTTTCTCTTCACTTTATAACAATGTATTTTAGTATATACATTAATTTTATGTTATGACAAAAGTAAATGACCCATTTTTATATGACTTTTTTGTCGATTTCGTTTCATAAGTAATTTTTTCCCTTTCACGTAATTTTTTAACATTTTTCGTCGATTTAATAGATTTTAATATCATTTTAATGGTACTTCCTACCAATAATATTTCCAAGATGCAACAAATGTTCTCTACAAAATTTCCCTAGTAGCCTATTCAATTTCTTTGCTCAGAAATTGTACTGTCAGCCGTTGTAAATATGTAATTATGTAAAGTTGCTGTGACGCCTATCAGCGCCACTGATTTTACAACAACTAAAGACAGAGATTTCCTGGTAAAGAACAATCCTAACCGAAAGTTGGCAAGCTTACTTCACTTGAACGAAAGGAAGAAGCTTCGTTTACTCAGTAATGTATTCGAAAGCTTGAGTTGCTCATCAGAACTAATTTTGATCAAACATTTTTCTTTGCCTTTAGTTCATTTTTAAAACATATTAGGAGCATTTTAATGATCAATTTGGTGATGTTTTAGGTCATCCAAATCTGCTCGCTAGTTATAATCCTTCTGTCTTGTCTTTCGTTAGTATTAAACATTTGATCAGTAAACAAATGTGGTCTCAGCGAAAAACGACATTAATGTTTTCGCGTTTTTTATTGAATTTACGAGTGTTTTAAGCCAATAAAAGTATAACTTTAAAAGTGATCCTTTGTCTAAATTTTATTTGACATGACTAGACCAGACCTACTGTTGGTACTCTTTTTCAGGTTACCATCCGGTTTGACCGCGACACGATGAAACGTCGGAGATTTGTCTTTCATCCTCTTCCTTTTCATTGAAAGAAATGTATGCCACTTTCGCGGTCGCCTACAATTTGTCCTTTTTCTGCTTCCGAATGACACAGGGAGATTTGTGGGGGCTGACAATTCAATTTACATAAGTGGTAAAGATAATTTCAACCTCGAAATTTTTGCAGAAAAGTAAAGAAATAAATTATTATCTATATTCAAATTTTCAAAGATTTTCTTCCAAAGCTTTCAAGATATTTTCTGCGCACAAATCACTTTTTTCATGTTTGCAATTCTTTGCAAAGTAGCTTTCTTTCATGCTTGTATATTTTTTCGCAATCAATATTCGTGGAATTTGGTTTACAATTCACCTCTACAACTATTAAATGGCATGGTATTTGTTGTAAAATTTCGTGTTTCATTCAATTTGGATTGTGCAATGATGGATGAAAACGGATTGAAAAAACAAGTGGAAATCGATATAATTTTTCAAATATTCAAGCAAAAAGTAGATGTATATTGTAGCACTTCAGAATTAAAATACAATAAAAAGAATCACTCATTTCAAATCTGACAGAGTTCTTCAGTATTTCATAAATATCAGTTATTTTCCTGCATGAACACATCATATGAAAACGAAATAGACAAAAGAAATTTACAAGAGAAAAATATTTTTTTCAAATATTGTTTTAAAAATAATTAACAGTTATATTAGTTGAGAGAAAATGAAATATTTAATTTCTTTTTGCTGTTAAAATTAAGAAATGGTTAATAGATTCAATTAATTAAATGAATCTTGTATAAAAAATTATATATTTAATATTTATTGAAAAATGTTAAACTGCAAGTCACAAATACTGTGTGCAAAATATAAACAAAGAACATAATGAATAAACAAATGAAGAAAATAAATATACGTCAAAATTCCAGTGGGATGAGCCGTTACATCACATTCGAATAAAAGAAGTGACGTCACCATAATCACGAAAATTTTGTTGACAATGATAATACCAAATCTTCATCTGGACTTCCAAATATCATCAAAATTTCCTCAACATCTGTACCCTGTGCCTCATTAATTCTGGAAAACGGACCCTGCCTATCTGATTTTGAACCCTAAATTGCTGTTTACTCAGTTGATTTCTTCCATTCCCAATGTGACAAGGAGGGCACCGAGAAAGTTCTTCCCTAAGAGCACGATAACGAGAGAGATCCTGTTCACCACTGAAGTTTAAATGTTTCTCAAAGTATCAGATTGACTTGTGTATACGATTGCGACAATTATTTTAAAGGATAAAAAAATTGATTTTAAAATGCGAAACGAAATTATTGTTATTTAATTTTGTTGTTAAATTAATGATAATTCAAATGTTTGTGAAGTTATTTTCATCTGATTACATTCAAATAGCACTTTAAAAGTATCCTACAATATGATGAAAACTACTAGAGCAAAGTAAAATTAATGACGAACATATAAACTTTTTGATAACAACTTATAATATTTTTAATTCCTCGTTTTTGATTTTTTCCGCTGTTATTATTTTTTATTGTTAAATTTTATAGAAATAAATGCTAAGTAATTTTTGACACATTTAGAAAGTTAGCGCTGTACTAATGCCTTAATGCAGAATATATTTTTTCATAAAATATTTGCTGTATAAAATGAACTGAGCAAGAATAAATATATTGTAAACTATGTAATTTTTCCTACTCGTAATTACTTTACATTATGTAGTTTCAGGAAAATAGTACTTATTTCCGCCCTGTACAGACAATTGTTGCATTGAGACTCACTCGTCAACTCCATAATGCTTGAGAATCACTGTTCCAAATCTTAGCATGCACAAGCCCGTTGTTCCTCGCACGTCTGAATGTATCTCGGACACGAGAAAGGCACGCAACAACAAAGAAAGGTGAAAGGAGGGGCGTCTGCTTGTGGACACCCAGTTGCCGCTCCGGTGCGCGACGGCCAATGACGAGGGGCAGAGCGCGTGCGCGGCGCCGCTCAAAGCAGAGAAGGTTTCTCCCTGCGTCGCGCCGTTCTCCCTCCCGCCCACGCACGCGAGCGCCCACTCGGCATCCACGGGCGCCGCCCCGCCCACGCGCCACTCCCACACCCACACCCAGCTCCCCGCTCACCGCCTACGCTCCTCGCTCACGCGCCCACCCCCGCTCCCCGCCCCTGCTCCCCACCCCAGCTTCCCACTGCTTCTCCGTGCTCCTGTTCCCCGCTCCGCTCCCGGATCCTACTCCTCGACCCTACTCCCCACCCCTCCCTGCTCCCGATCTCCGTCTGCTTTTCGATGACCTGCTCTCCGACTCTCAGCTACAATCTCCGCTCTGCTTTTCGACGTCGCTCCTCGGCCCTGCTTATCACGTTCCCCCATTCCTTCCCTTCCAACCTCTTCCTCCTCTCCCTCCGCTTCCCATATTCCCCTGCTCCTTGGTCCAACTACCCGACCCGCACTCTCTATCCCAGGGCCAAGGTCCCAACACCCGCTACCCCTTGCAACACCTCTCCGTCCTACACTCACCACCGTACTCCGTCCCTTTTCGTCCACCCCTGAGCCCTTTTGTCCCCCTGCTTCCTCACATTCTTCCGGCGCCTCCCGCACTCCCTATGTCCCCCTCCACTACTCGCGTACCTGCACCAAGGTCCTCCACCAAGTGTTCTCTTCTTTTTCCCCTGCTTGATATTCACGTGCTCAAAGAAGTGAAGCGAAACAACCTTCAAAGGAGCCAGTAAGGTTCGTTGTCTACAGTGCATTGAAGTCGCCATATCCTCTTTGGCTTTGTGTGGCGATCTCGTTTGTCGGTCCTTTCTCCAAACTTCCACGTCACACGAGTCCTGTTTTAGCTCGCCGCCCCCTTCTTTCGGGCCCAAGTCCCCTCTCGTGTTCACACCCCCACTGTCACTCTCCTTTCCGTATCCTTAACACCCCCCCAACTATGAGTCCCGTCCTGTACGCATGCTCCACTTCTCCCTCGGTGTCCCTCGTGTTGACCTGCGTGCAACCTCTTCTTCGCTTTCTTTACCCTCTGTTTGTGTCCCTCTGGCTTTAAATAGCTGCGGAACGTATCCATCAAGTAGTCAGTAAGGTTCGTTGTCCATAAGGCGTTGAAGTCTCCATATCCTCTTTGTGTAACAGTGTGCTACTTTCGTTTCTCAGTCTCCGTTCCCGGAGCCTCCACGACATATGAACCCTGTTTGGCTTACGCCCACCATTCCCCCGCCCCTCTTCCTCCTGCAACAGCTCAGCGGCAACATTGTTGCTTCTGGCGTTCTTGTCCGGGTTGCTCTACGAATCACGGCTGAAGGTGTTTCGACACTGCTACAGTCATTCCCGAAACTATTCGGACACTCGCGATTTTCTCGTATTTACAATGAAGTTTCTTCATTCTTAGAAAACTTTTCTGGGCGCCCCCCCCTCGAGGGTGTAACTCGATTCTGTTTTCATTATTGAACCGTCTTATGTCACTCACTGTATTCTTCTTCATCATTAACATACGAGCAATTTTTCGGTAGCTCTTACCTTTCATATTGTAAAATATAACCAGCTGACGTTGTTCGAAAGTACTGTTTCTCCCTCTGCGACTCATATTACCCCTTCACATTGTTTTCCACGATCCAAACCCTTCCGTGACGAGAGCACACTGTCGCTGAAGGATAGATGACCTTCAGTATTCGATTTCGTTGATTTCAACGGTTTCTTCTCACATTTAAGGGAGTGATATTTCAGTTTAGTCGCGCTCTGTCCGAAAAGTTTTGAGGTACAGTAATTTGTATAACTGATGATTAAAAGGTCATTTTTCTTCGTAGAGCTGCTTTTTTAAGAAGTTGTTTTTGTTATTTTTGCGGCTAACTACGATTTACATAAATTATGCTGAATTAAAATATAATAATGATTTGTTTGTAAAATTTCGACAAACGTTCTTCAAATTATACTTCGTTTTTTATAACGTGGCGCGTCAAGGCCTGTCTTCACGATACAATGTCACGGTTTTTTCGCGTCTTTCGCGGTCGTGCCGCTAGACATCACATAATCGCGACCGTATCAAGCACTAAGTGGTCATGCGACATCTAGAGGCATGTCCAAGAAAGACGCGAAAAGCCGTGACATTGTATCGTGAAGACAGGCTGAGTCACGCCAGGTTATAAAAATGGAAATATAGCAGGTGTCCAAATAGTTTTGGGAGTGACTACGTAGTAACCATTCAACCACCTTCTCGAGGAGAATTCTAGCTGGGCTGATCGGTTGTTCGGGTCTATCATCACTCCCTAATGATACTTCCTTTTATAAGCACTACACTACTACACATGTCGGGAGACCAATCGGGATCTTAGAGTTTGTCCTGGCTGAGGCAATGCCCCATGAGTGGGAGAAAACTGGGTGCAGAACCCCCCCCCCCCAACTATCCGACATATAGGTCGGTTCTGGATCTTGCCACGAAGCGGGGAAGATCACAACAATAGCCCGTGATAAGAACATGCACTATACTTACGGAAATAATGATCATAACACTTGATGTGCCGGAAGCACGAAACAATCAATTAACCGAATCCATCACACCCATTTCCATGTCGCTAACATACCTCTTGTGTCCATATTTTTTCGTACTTGCGTGTCGCTTTCTAGAAAGCCAAAAATAGCTTCGCAAGGTTCGTTGTTGCCAGCACATTGAAGTCTCCCTTTGTCGTCTTGAAGTGTCCAAGTTACAAACACAAAGGTTCAATAAACAATTTATTGCCAAAAACCAAGTACAAAGCTATAGTGCCGGATATCCTGAAGAATTGGTACAGAGACGAAGCCGTGTTGTCGTAAGTCCAGAAGATGTACCAATGTATGCCGAGTCCACCAAGTAACCAGAAAGAAGAGTCCGTTGTCGTAGCGCTGTTGTCGTAGTCTATCGCACTTCACCGTAACCACCACTTAAACACTGTCTCGACGCACTTTCACCGCTGCTCGCTCGCTCACTCACTGACTGCTGCCTCAGCTCCGCGTCGAGGTTTTATAGCCCCCCCGGGCCGTAGGCCCGCCGACTGGCTGTGTAAAAGGGGCGGGGTCGAATCTCGCCCCGCTCGCTCAGGCGTGGCGGCCGCACTCAGCCGCGCACCGCTGGCCCGCGCTTGCTGCTGGCCGCTGCCGCCAGGGGCGGTAACGCCCCCCTGACGTGCTCCTGTGGCGGCACATTCAATCATGTGCGGCCGGTCACGACACCCTCCGCGCCCAATTGCGTCGTATACGGCGCAAAACGCACCCTCCTGGTGCTCCTCCGGGGGCGCAACTGCGCCCTGGGTGTCTCCACTGCTCCTTCTCCTCCTGGCTCGCTGACCTCCTCTGGTGGGGGTTCTGCTGTGTCCTGGCCGCTGGTCCCTGCTGCGGCTGTCTCCTGCGGGATGTAAATGGTTTCCCTCATCACTTTTTTATAGAACTCTTGTTGTGATACCTTGGGGAGTGAATCCACCCTGCTGGGGTTTACCCGGGGTCTCAACTGCCCCTGGTGGCGTGTCACTACCCTACCCTCTGTGCGGACTAGGTATGTCCTGTTCCCTTTTGCTGCCGTTACTATGCCCGGGAGCCAAGCTGGGCATTTTTTAAAAGAGGTACAATATACCATATCACCCACCTGGAATCTTGGTTGCGTTCCTACCGACCTGTAAGGATCCACCGGGCTAAGCAGTGACAACAACGTTCTCGGTTGTCTCCCGTGAAGTACCTCGGCAGGGCTCCTGCCGTCCGCGCCTGGCAAGGTGCGGAAGGTGACCAAGACCCGCAGCAGCGCTCTGGACCTGTGCGTACCTGCTGCGCGCGCTTTCGACATGGCTGTCTTGAACGTTCTCACGAACCTCTCCGCTTCCCCGTTCGATTGCGGGTGAAACGGCGGTGCACAGACATGCTGGATCCCATTGCTTGCGCAGAAATTCGCAAACTCTTGGGATGTGAATTGGGTTCCGTTGTCTGACACCAACGTGACCGGTAGCCCCTCGGTCACAAAAATTCTTTCTAGCGCGTTGATGGTCTGAGTCGACGTGGTGTTAGCCATTTCCACTACATATGGGTAATTAGACTTGGCGTCTACTACGACCAACCACATCTTGTCCCAAAATGGGCCCGCGAAGTCTACGTGTACCCGTTCCCACGGCTCACTAGGCTCAGGCCAGGGAACCAAATCCTTCCTCGGTGCGCTCTGATTTAACTGGCAGGCCTCACATCTCTTGAGCAACTGTACGATGTCGGAGTTCATCCCCTCCCAGAAGCAGTGACGACGCGCCAGCTGCTTCGTGCGGACCACCCCCCAGTGTCCCTCATGGAGGAGGTCCAATACGGTCTTCCTTAGTACCTTCGGGATGACGACTCTCGTAAATTCCTCTCCGGCTAAGAGCAACACTCCTGCCTTGCAAGTCAACCTGTCTTTCTTGTTATACCAGGATGCATTGCTCCTCAAGCACCTAAGTGGCCAGCCTTCCCTAACATAATTCCTCACTGCCCGCAGCTCTGGATCTTTATCCGTCTCCTGCGCGATTCTTCTGGCTCCCAATGGGAACTCCGACAATACCAGGCACTCTTCCGTATCAATCTGGAGGCACTCTTCCTCCAGCTTGTCGAACTCCAGGTCCGGACCTCCTGGCAACCTGGATAAAGCGTCCGCATTGGCGTGCTGCGTTGTGCTCCTGAAGTGGATCTGGTAATTGTAGTCTGACAAGAATAGCGCCCACCTTTGCAGTTTCTTCGCTGTGCTCTCCGGGATCCGTTTTCCAGGGTGAAATAGTTGCACTAGCGGCTTGTGGTCAGTAATTATATGGAATTTACTGCCATATAAATAATCGTTGAACTTTCTCACCGCGAAGATTATTCCTAACGCCTCCTTTTCAATTTGCGAATAATTTCTTTGATGTTTGTTGAGGGATTTTGACGCAAACGCAATAGGCCTCTCCACCCCATTGCTGTCCTTCTGCGATAACACCGCCCCAAGACCATACTCAGAGGCGTCCGCTGCTACCGTGGTGAGCCTACCCGGCACAAAATGATTTAACTTAACTGTTTTGACTAGTTCTTCCTTCAACCGGCTCAGAGCTCTTTCGCAGTCTTGGGACCATACGAATTTCACTCCTTTCTTCCTCAGCTTGTTTAGTGGAGCTGCGATAGTAGAAAAATTCCTAATGAACTTGTTATAATAGTTCACTTTTCCCAATAATGCTTGCAGCTGCTTCACGTCTGCTGGCGGTGGCAGTCGTAGGATGGCTTCTACGTGCTGGCTAGTGGGTGAAATGCCGGTGCTATCCAGCACGTGCCCCAAGAACACTACCTGGTCCTTAAAGAATTCACACTTGACCTTGTTCACCCTCAAACCATTGTCTTGGAGCACCTTAAATAAACTCTTCAAGTTTTCCTCGTGTTCCCTTTCCGTGCTCCCCGTGACTATGATATCGTCCAGGTAGTTACAACAGCCCTTCAGCTCTGCTGTCAACTGTTCTAGACAGAGCTGGGACAGTGCGGCTGCGGAATTCACGCCGAATGGCAGCCTGTTATATCTGAAGAGTCCTAACGGGGTGTTAATCACCAAAACTTCCTTGGCTTCCTGGTCGAGTGGCAGCTGTAGGTATGCGTCCCGTAAGTCAATTTTTGAGAATTGTCGTCCACCAGACAATTTATAGAACAGATCTTCCGGCTTCGGGATTGGATATTGCTCTACTTCTACCTGTTGGTTCACAGTACTCTTGAAATCACCGCACAATCTAATCGAACCATTGGCTTTCTTTACCACGACCAACGGCGTGGCCCACTGGCTTGTTGATACTGGAGTGATAACACCGTCCGCCTGCAGCCGTCTCAGCTCTTCGGCTACTTTTTCCCTGAGGGCCCACGGGACTGGTCTTGCTTTGAAAAAGCGTGGCTTGTGCCCCTCCTTCAACTGGATGCTTGCTCGGAAGTGTTTACATTCCCCGAGCCCGGGAGAGAACACTTCTGGAAACTCTTGTTCTAGCTTCCCGACGACCTGTGTTTCTTCGTTCTTCGCGACCTGGTTCACTGAGTCAATTACTCCAAACCCGAGTTTATCAAAGGAGTCGAGGCCCAAAATGTTCGTCACGTCGTAGCGGTCCACCACGATCACTTCAATATCAGCCTGCTTCTTCTTGTAAGCTGCCCTTAGCGACACTTTCCCCAACACCTTAATTGGGGTCCTGCCGAAAGCGTACAAGCCTTTCTGCACCCTCTGACACCTGGGTGCCCCTAACCGCCGGTAGGTTTCTAAATTGATGAGTGTTACCGCGGCCCCTGTATCTAGCAGGAAATTCACCGGCACTTTTCCCAACTCAATTTTGACCATTAGTTTATCTTGCTTGCTGGTATCGAGCACTTGACTGATCATATCGATTTCCATGTTTTGCTCTTGTTTCTTGTACCGCTCCGCGTGCCTCTTTTTTCCGCATACTTCCCCAATGTGGCCCACTTTCTTGCACCAAAAGCACTGCGCGTTTCTGAACCTACATTGTTCTCTTGCATGTAACCTCTCACAGTTTTTACACGACTTCTTTCTTTGCACACTGTCACTGTCACTTCCACTGCCACTGGCTCTCTTGAACACTGGTTTGCCGCTGGGTCGGGGGTTACGCCTCCACTCACAGTGGTTGCCGCCTTTGTTGCGGTAACCTTTCCCGGCACTGTCACTATACTCACTGGAGTCACTGTCGGTCTCGTATTCTTTTGCCGTCTTTCCGCTGCGTACCGACCCACTGTTTCTGATGTGGTGCAAGTGCGATTCTGCTGCGATCTGGCGAGCTGTCTCACAAGTCATTTCGTACGTCTTACATAGGTTGTGTATTTCCTCTAATGAAGGGTTATCACTTTGTAAGGCTTGAAACCTAATTTTCTCTTCCGGTGTGTGTAGCACTACCATGTCCCTTATTAAAGTCTCCGCGTATGACACTTCCTTATCTGATGGCGGGCACTTGAACTGACAATGCCGCGCCAGCCCGGCTAGCTCTGTAATCCACTCACTGTGTGTTTGCCCCTCACTTTTTCTGCATTGAAAAAATTTGAACCTAGCTGCTACCACATGAGGCACTTTGTTGAAGTAATTGTTGAGCTTCTCTAGCATTTCTGCCCATTTGACACTCGATATTTCTCTCTCTGGGAACAGTTTTTTTACTAGGTTGGTCACCTTGTTACCTACGCAGCTCAAAAAGAACGCCTTTTTCATTTTTGCGTCTCCTACCTTGTAACACAGTAGGTGCTGCTCCAACCTGTGTATGTACTCGGCCCATTCCTCTGCGTCCGGCCGGAAACCAGGGAACTGTGGAGGGGAGCGGGCACTGACCGCCTCCAACAATGCCGCCATCTGCCTATCAGCCTGTTGTTGCTGCTGCTGCATCTGCTGTTGTTGTAGCTCGAGCTGCTTCTGCTGTTGTTGCATCTGTTGTTGCTGTTGCTGCTGCATCTGCTGTTGTTGCAACTCGAGCTGCTTCTGCTGTTGTTGTATCTGTGCTTCCGCCAGCTGCCGCTGCTGCTGCATCTGTTGTTGCTGTTGCTGCATCTGTTGCTGCATCAGCGTAATTAAAGTTGTTATTTGTTCGGACTCCATGTCGTTGTTTTCTCCTCGTCGCCAATTTGAAGTGTCCAAGTTACAAACACAAAGGTTCAATAAACAATTTATTGCCAAAAACCAAGTACAAAGCTATAGTGCCGGATATCCTGAAGAATTGGTACAGAGACGAAGCCGTGTTGTCGTAAGTCCAGAAGATGTACCAATGTATGCCGAGTCCACCAAGTAACCAGAAAGAAGAGTCCGTTGTCGTAGCGCTGTTGTCGTAGTCTATCGCACTTCACCGTAACCACCACTTAAACACTGTCTCGACGCACTTTCACCGCTGCTCGCTCGCTCACTCACTGACTGCTGCCTCAGCTCCGCGTCGAGGTTTTATAGCCCCCCCGGGCCGTAGGCCCGCCGACTGGCTGTGTAAAAGGGGCGGGGTCGAATCTCGCCCCGCTCGCTCAGGCGTGGCGGCCGCACTCAGCCGCGCACCGCTGGCCCGCGCTTGCTGCTGGCCGCTGCCGCCAGGGGCGGTAACGCCCCCCTGACGTGCTCCTGTGGCGGCACATTCAATCATGTGCGGCCGGTCACGACACGTCTTTGACTCATAACGCGCTTCTCTCGTTTGTTGGTGGCACATGAGCGGCGTTTCTCCCTTTGCCTTGTCCCCTTGTTTCTCACCACCGTTCTTCCCCCCTCCGCCCCCGCTTCCGTCTCCGCTTCCGTCTCCGCTCGAGATCTCTTTCATTATCGTTCCCGCTCCCTCTCCGCTGCCCTCTCTCGGCTCCTTCTTGGCGCTCTCAATCTCTTCTGGATCCCTTCTCTCTCCCCTCTCGGCCCCCTCTCGGCCCCTTCTCGGCCCCCTCTCGGCCCCCTCTGGACCCTCTCTCGGCCCCCTCTCGGCCCCTTCCCAGCTCCTTCTCGTTATCTTTCGAGCCCGGCCCTTCTCGGGTTCCCCTTCGGTCGGGGTGACTTTTTAACGATGGTGTTACAATTAGAAGTACTGTGTTTAATTGTTCCTACTTGATCATTGGATATGAATCGTTCGTCATCATATTGTACGTTAGGAGTAATACGTAGATTGTAGATCAGTATAGCAAAGTTTTTGTTTTTCTTTAAAGAAAAAGAGATGGTGACACGTATATAATACAGTACGACGCTCTAGTGAATTACGAGATGCAATAGTCTAAAATATTCTAATAAAAATTTGAATTGAAAGGCAATGTAGTGATTTCAATAGACCTAATAACTATTCAAAATGCAAACTTAGAATAAACGTCCGTGAAAAGAAGTTTTCCTGTTGGGTTCTGTTGTGCATACGTTGAAAGCATAGTTGATTAATCATACATGAGACTATATATTGAATCAAATCACTGTAGTGAATTGTAAATCAAATCACATATAGTTTATAGAAATAAAGACAGGAGTGTAGTACAATTCTAACGTTCAAGTATCGACCTATGAAACATTCCCTCTCGACCCCTCATACCCCCTCGCTCCCCTCTCGATCCTTCGAACACCCGAATACCCCCTCCCGACCCCTCGTACCACGTATCTGATCGCACCCCCCGATTCCTCGTATTTCCTCGTGCGCCCTCGCACCACCTCTCGACCCCCTCGTACGCCCTCGTTTCTCATCGCACCCCCTTTCGCACCCTTGTATCCTCTCGCAACCCTCTCTTGACTCCTCGCATAGTCTTCCTTCCACCCCTCGCATCCTTCTCGCCTCCATCACGCCTTCCCCCCGACCCTCGAAGGCGCGCTCTTTCCTCACCCCTTGCGACTCCTCGCCCACGCTTTTCACCTGCTTGCATTGCACTGCGGGAACGCGAAAGAAACAATATTTAAAGTAGTCAATAAGGTTCGTTATACTCAGGGCGTTTAAGTATCCGTTTCCTCGTTCACTTTAGTGTGCTACTCCCGTTTACCGGTTCATTCTTTGAAACTGGTTCATGATCCAATTTGCCTAGAGTTCATTTATTTTGTTTCTACTCCTTCTCGTCTTTTATTTATCCTATCGGTGTTTTGTAGCATTGTCTCGAACTAACCATATTAAAATTGTAAAGTGGAGTTCACCAGTTATGACTCATTAATGTGTCCAGGTATTATACGCCGTAAACATTCAGTTTATATAGCGTTGGAAGTGCACTAATATCACAAGTTCAGCATTCAGATGAATAACTTCATGAACGTCTGAGCCCTTGGAATAGTTAATTTTGTGAAATGCTTAGACGTCAATCAAATTACACTTATTTACTTGATATCTAAACAATAAATGACGTACGAGTCACGCGGGAAAAATATGTTTCTTTAAAATGTGTTGAAAACAAACTTCATGAATCAATGGCTACTATGAAAATCCAGGATGAGATCATCTTCGTAGATCCAGAAATATATAAACATTTTTAAAGTCATTAAGTAGAACGTAAAATGTATTGGAAAGGCATCTATAAGGGCCTCATTAATGATCAGAAATTTTAATGAAATTTGCACATTATATTTTTATTATTTAGCTATAAACATTTTAAGCAGTGGAATGTATTTACTATATATTGACTTAATTGCTTTAATAATACAAGGGTTGGATGAAAAGTAATAATAAATGTTTTTTTTTATCTCAAATGACTTTATTGGCAAAGGTATTTACATTTACACACCTTCAATATATTCGCCTCCGGTATTAATGACCATTTGCCAAATGTTAGGAAGACACCATTTACGCGTCTTGATGTCCCGTATTGACCGTCCTATAGCATAAATAAGTTTTTCTCTGGTATTTTACCTGATTATTCGCAGTGGTTCTTTAATTTTGCTGAAGAGATCAAATCACAGGGGCTCATATCGGGTGAGTAAAGTTCCAGAATCGCCCATTTCCATTCTCCATGACGGATTGTCCTGTAGAGCGGTTATTCTTCACTTCATCTCTGCCTAATCTGAACGCCTTAACCTATCGTGCGACTGTAGAATATAACAATGCTGCATTACCACATACTGCACGCAGTTCCTGAACACATTTTTGCTTACTCCAACCTCGTGCCTCTGCAATTTTGAACCACGAACGTTGCTGTATCTTCTTAAATATGACGTTAGGGCGCTTGCACTATTGCCATGAAGTTCAACGATTTGCACTCTGCAGTAGACTGATAGAGTACTGCTTCCGCTCGCTGCACACACTCATCCAACAGTCCTTCCTTTTGTCACCACAGATGGAATCTCGCAGACACATCGACATTAAGTTACAACAATATTATCATTACTTTTTATCCAACCTATGTACATTCTGGATACGCAATGTTTCAGATACATTTTGCATAACAAAACCTTTCTCCCAATGCTTTGACAAAGTTTCTTTCTTAAACTAGTGGTACTATAACAGCGTATACTTTGTTTCATAATTGATAAACTTGTGGTTTTCGAAAAGTGAGAAAGTTCAACGAAAATAATTCCTGCGTAATTCATTTAAATGCCACTTGTTTTATCCCGGGAAAAAAATTAAAGAAAAAATTTGGAGCGGTTTTTGAAAAATTGTGTTCAAAAATGTTTCAAGCAGAAATTACACAAAACGACTAGTTTTTTTAAACATTTGTGTACGACCTTTTTAATGACCTTATGTTTTAGACATTGATTGTTCAAGACAAAAATCTCTATCTTCAACTTTGTAGTTTTGAAATGTTAACTCTTTGTATTTATCGAAAATACAGAAATGAGACCAGTGCAACCTTTTTTAACATCCTTTGACACATACGAAGAAAAAATCTAAAAAACATTTGAAGCGGTTTCTGAGAAAATTGTTTAAAAAAATAAAAATAGCCTGTATTTCATATAAAACTACGCGAAAACGACTCACATTTTCGAAACATTGTACATGTCCTTATCTCAAGATCTGTCTGCAAAGGACAGATTTCATTCAGGAAAAAATCTCTATCGTCAATACTGTAGTTGTCGGTAGACCCAAGAAAGTTTTAAACTTTTGCAACGTTTGAATTTTTGAAAACATGCACTTCACTTACAGGACTAATGACAGCAGACTCGCTTGGATTCACTAATCAATCAATCCAATGCTGTTCATGATCACATTGCATTCGGGCTTTTTTGTATGCATCTCCTTGTCTCTGCTGGTCTTCCTTCTTTTTCTTCCTCCTGAGGCTCGATGAAGCCAAGAAGAAAAATAAAAATGTAACGAGTGTCATTTTTTTTGCTCCTGAAAACATTTCGCCTCAGCGAGTAATGGGATATTGGATGGTATGGAGGTCGATAAGGAAGTAAATACTATCCCCGTAAGACTGGGTTTTAAATCTATAAACCAGTTGTCTTATGAAATATCTTTGTGAAACTTTTACTAGTACAAATATTCCATGTTGTTAACATACTTTTACTAAATTGCAATAGATTTTTGAGATGTATTTCTTTTCTCACGCGCCAACGAAATTCGTATTTGTATGTTCAAACCTTTAGGGTATAGGTTACATAGTATAACTTCAACCTGGGACTGAATTTAGGAACTATGAGTTCCCCGATCGTAAATTAGTATTGCTTAAAGAATGAACCATGTATTTTTATGTAAATGCATTAAATGTATTTTAATAAATTCTTTTAAAATTCTATTAGTTTCTTGGCTACAAATACATTAATATTTTACAAATACTTTTAAAAAATACCTATAATGTTCAAATATACATTTTTTCAGTACAATTGACTACTGCTTAAAATATTTTACAGATACAAACATATTATTTTATGACAGGACATTTTACGACCAACATATTTTTCAGATCTGTTTCACTAATTTCTAGTGCTCGCAAGACATGAAAATAAACCTATGCAGCCTCCGGCTTTGTGAGAGGTTAATATGTTTTATTAGATTCCCAGAATCCCGAAAAAATCAAAAAAACAATTAAAAAGTTTCGATTTTCACTAAAAAATTGTAATGTTTGTGTTTTTCCGTCTATTCTCACACTGAGGCTACCGACTGAATTCTCATACTCAGTGCGTAACTGTTCATGACACAGCCAACGTCATGCGACAGCAATTCTAGGTATTGACTACTTTCAACTTTTTTATTCTTCTTTTTTTACTGTCATACACTGATTACTGCGTAGGATAGTCTTCAGAATCCCCCAGCGCCTTCTTGTGAGACTTATCCTGAGCAAGTATGCCTAGGGTAGTTTGCTATTGTTTTCCCTAGAAGCCAGTCCTAGTGCGCCAATTTTAACGTTTGATGTGAATACCAGATAGCGCAGACCAAGATACAATAGAGAGATTGTGTGCGCCTTAGTGGACCGACTATCGATCTTCTGCGCATGCGCAGATGCTCAAAAGTGATGCAAAATTTAAACTGCGCACGCACAAAAGATCGATAGTACTTTAACGTTCCAGGGTGACAAACTCCAGTGTCCGCAATCTTATACAGTAATTCAAATCCAAACTCTGATATTAAAATTTCTCCGACTTTGACCGGGTTTCATTTGGGATCAATAGCCAGGCGTGATAACCATTATATAGCATAAAAGGCGGTCTAACTTTTGAATTCATCATGTAATTTAACTTTATATGTAAACTCTCTTAAATCCACCTGGAATAAATACTACTTTCATGGTCTATGACACGTACTACATTCTCAAAATGAAATCTGTGATGAAGTTCGAGTCCATATTCGATAAAAGAATTGTGTGTTCTTTATATTTGTTAGATGGTTAGTCAAATTTCTAGTATTTATGAGAATGTATTATATACAATAAAATACAAAATGTAGAAACTTACGTATAGGTTTTATAAGTTTCCAACTCAGAATTTTTGCTTTCTTGTTCAAATTTAAATATCCTCGTCTCCTACCTTTCTTTTGTTGCCATTTCCCCTTCTCTCCTATAGTTTCTCTCTCAACACACATGACCGATTCGTTTCATATTTCAAATTTATGCTCGATCTGGCCTCTGCCGCCACGGAAGGACAGACAATGCTTCCATTAAGGATGTAGGAACTTTTTGTCTAACATAAGGGAAAAAATGGATTTCAAAAATGACAGTTCATTTGTACCTGATACGTATTTATAATAATTTCAATTTGTTTTATGTAAATTTGATTATAATCTTAAAGTTAGAAAATTTAGTATTGTTTTATAATAATTTCTACTTATCTTAAATTTGGACTTAAATTTAAGCTTAGAAGAGGATAAACGGTACTTGAAACGTTGAACTGTAAAAATTGAAAAATTAATAGAACATGTAAATAATATTATTTAATTATATTTATGATCTCTGATTAAAGTGTTTCTGGTTTCAATGTGTTTAATAAAAAATGACCGTCTAAAATAATTCTGGTCAAAAAATCTAAAAATTGCTTATTTTTCTTGTAGATATTTCAGGTCATGATTCACTCTCTATAACATTTGAGGGGTTGAAAGTTCAAATTACATGACATCATTATTTGTCCCTATCGATTCCACCCTCCCTGCTGCCCATTTACACACTTAAGTTGGCAAGAGCCCTAATAATGTATAAACAGTTATCACTTAATTTTGTATGTTCATATTGTCGTGCAGGGCAATGACATTTTGCTTTCGTTTTTCACATCTGTTTCTTCTACAGTCTTCAAATACTTTCTAATGAACTTTCTTCCTGAGTTATCAGTTAAGAATATTATGCATTGTCACCACGCAAGGCGGCTCAACTATGACGAAAACTTTCCACCCTCTTCTACTAACTCAAAGCGTTATTTGTCCTAAACATAATCACACGTTTCTTATGAAAAACAGTTTCTTTGCAGGAAAATTAAATAGAAACCATATTGTATTGTCTAAAAAAAGTGAAAATGAAACAATATTTTACCACAAGGTTAAAACTTTATTATTGATACAATTAATAACGATTGTTGTAAAAATTACTTAAACTGATTTGTAATTGTATTTTCTGTCAAGCGAAGGTTAAGATAGAAATACAATCGAAAATACATTTTGAAAGTTCGTTAATGCTACGCAGCGATGGTAAATCGTTGATCGACCATTGAATTTCTAACATTTGGCAATCTTTCAAAAGTAATGAATGTGAAGTCACTCTCGAGAGATATGAAAAGTGAAATATCGCTTTGAAAAACGATTTGATTTTTTCCATTCATTTTGGAGAATTAAAATTCAGGCAAAAGGTCACATTTCGTTTGTTTTTATTTTATTTCCATGGAAACCGAACACCAAGTAGGAGCGGGGACGCGAATATTTCCTCAAGTGTTTTAATTACTTTATTACTTTCTCGCATACATACGTATATACGGAGTAAATACGTAGGGTAGAGAAAGTTATGTAATGCTGCGGGAAATCGATTTCGAGATTTCAAAAGAAATACACATTTTGGGGTTCTCTGATACCGAAAAAGTGTTGTTTTTTTTTCAAAATGCCCGTCCATCCGTCCACCCGTCCGTCCGTCTGTCTGTGTGTCTATCTATATGTCTGAGTGTCTGTCTGTCTGTCCGTCTGTCAGTCCGTCCATCTGTGAATATACCTAGCGCCTAACAACACGTACAATCTTTCCCATGTGGAAGAAAACCCCGGTCCATCTGGCTCTACTTGAAGCTTTGAAATTTTGAAAATCTCTCTTTAAAATTTGGGGGTACTTTACACGAACCCCCCGACATTTCCAAAATTTTCTCAAAAATGGCTCCAAATTTTTTCTTTAAATTTCTTACAAAAATAGTAAAATACACATATAAGTGGCGTAGGTCCGATTTTCAGGGTTAACTCTGAATTTTCGAAAATTGCAAAAAAAAAATTATATTGGCGTCCTTCCACAAATATAAAATAGAAGATAGATGTTTTTTCAAATGAAATTTGTTGTCCTTAAGAAATTCTTTCATTAAGGTCATGTAGATTTTCTTGGAAATTTTAGTAGTTTTCGTAGTGTGAGCAATATTTATTTTAAAAAATAATAAAAAATGTCTCAATAACGGTTCCATATTGTTTCTTTAAATTGTTGGTAGGGTTAGTACCAAACAAACCCTACCCGATGACATAAACGTCATATTGCTCTATTCGTCTGTTTTTTCAAAAGTTACAAAAAATTATTTTTTTACTTGTCTCTCACATAGGTAATATTTATATTCGAAGCAATTTCTTCACGTTATTGTATTTATGATTACTTATGATTTAAATAATGTCAAATAAAGTTTCTCGAAAACTCAACAGTTTTTTGTTAAAATGAGCTCAAAATTCTGCATTTTCAGAAACGCTCAAACGCCATTTTCTCAAAAATGGCTCCAAATGTTTTCTTCAAACGTTTGCAATGGATAGTGGTAATGGCTGGGTTTAATATGACGTAAAGTTCATTTTGGTGTATTCTTTCGTTTCTTCAAAAATTACACAAATGTATTTTTTTATATATCTCTCACGCCGTTAATAAGCACATTTCCATTAATTACATTATTGCATTTTTGAGTGGATGGGGTTTTAAATGACGTTAAAGGAAGTTTTTCAAAAACTCAAAGGATTCCTGTTAAAAAGAGATTCAAATTTCCCATTTACACTAATGCTTAATCGCCATTTTCTTAAAAACCGCTTCAAATTTTTCAATGAAAATTTCTACTTAGGACGAGGTTTTATTCTTCTTTAATATTATTCAAGGTATATTTCGGTTGTACTATTTGGAAACCAAAAAGTTGAGAATATATGAAAAAATGTACTTTGGGCGACGATAGTAGCTGGTCAGAGAATGGAGCAAGATCTTCAAGCCAGACCACACCAATGAAATTAGAAGAATTTGTTACGAAAAAGTCTCTGCCATTCCGCAGCATCTCTAGATATTTACTGATATGCTATTACTTAGTATTGCGGAGCTTGATATACACTGCATAACTTACATGGATCGCGAGAATCGTGGTTTCGAGGGAAATACGAGAAATATTTAATATGTTCTCTTATGGAAGGAATTATGAGAGGAAAATACGAAACTGTTGTTTTCAAGCGAATAAACTACTACAGTCATGAGTCCCATAAGGATAGTGGAATTTGCAACCCATGACTAATATGACGAAAATGACAAAATGACCAAAATGACCAACATGACCAACATGACCAAAATGACCAAAGTGACCAAAAAGACGAAAATGACCCAAGTGACAAAATGTGGTTTTCCTTCTTTACAGTAAAGTGAGACCCGGTGTTGAGCTGCCAGTCGGTTAGCGGGGACTTCCCCGCCTGGCATTTCCGCCAGCGGGGCATCGTCCCAGCCGGGAGGTTTGGTAGTGCAGTGCACGCAAGTGTAAGATGGTGTACGTATGCACATGTGTATGTGTGGTGTGTGTGTGTGTGTGTGTGGTGTGTGGTGTGTGTGGTGTGTGTGTGTGTGGTGTGTGTGTGTGTGGTGTGTGTGTGTGTGGTGTGTGTGTGTGTGTGTGTGTGTGTGTGTGTGTGTGTGTGTGCGTGTGTGTGTAGAGGAGGAGACAATGCCGTTTTGTTAAGATTCTGCTCTGCCATTTTTCCTGGTAAATCACAGAACACCGATCAGACCGTCCGTTAGAACTCTCCACCAAACAGCCGGCCCGAGCTCGATACAGCTAAGTATTCCCCGATTTAAGTATAGTGACTTCTGACGTTCCATAAGTTGAGAGGGAGTTACCCAATCGGGAGCAACATCGATGTTTTGCGCAACGCGACAGCTAAGGGCAACAGCATTGCAGTTGCATCGACTTGATCCGTGAGGTCTAGATTTCGGGTCCCGACAACGGCGTATTTTCGACACTATCCTCTGATTTTAATTTAAGGCGAATTGACAACGATCATCGATGTTTAGAAACATCGATGTTCAAACTTAAAGCATCGATGTTAATAAAATATCGTCCTAAATCTATTGATGTTTAAAAGCATCGATGTTTAAAAACCTATTTTTAAACATCGATGTGTTTAAAACCCCTTTGGTAACCATTAACGTTTCGCGGTTGAAGAGGGTCATAGTTTGATTGAGGAGTTTATTAATTTTTAGTAGAGATTTCACTAACAAAACAAAGTAAAAACTTCAGGACATTTAACAGAACATTTATTATCTGATGATTGGATAATTCGAAAATTGTATGGACTATATCTATCGACAAAAACTCTATTTTCATTATTTTTCACTCTTGTCTTACATCGGACTGAAGAATGTTCTATATACTCATATCTGAAAATTATTACAGGATTATATTATGATACTAAGTTTTGCTTTCTGGCCCATACTTCGTAAGAAGAGGAAATATTGTGATTGTGGGCCAGAAAACGGCGAATTTTCGAGAGAAAACTCTTATTGTCGGGCCCTGATATCGAAAAAGGGGCTAAAACATGTTCTAATTTATAGTAAATGACTTTCTCGAAGACGTTAGGCAGTCAGAATCCATGTTTTGTGGGTCCTTGATAACTAAAGTTGACAGTAAGGGGTCTGACAGGCTGCCTGTTGTCATCGCTACCACCTAAACCATTCAGCCAATTTTCTCCAAAATTGTTATTCCTTGTTGGATTTAAAGGAACTCAAGGTTTTGCGAGTTTGAAACGCATGTTTTGATTTTTAGAAGTACTTTACATGAAGCCTCAAAAACATGTTCAAAAATGTCTCCAATTTCTTTGATTAAGCTCAGATAACGTAAAGAACCCTTAAGAGAAATGTGCAGGTCTCATTTTCAAAGAAATCTCTGTTTTTTCGATCTTTGCAAACGTTCATTTTATTCGGTGTCTTGCTACAATTGTTTTTCTTGCGACAATATTTCTTTTTACTTAATAAAATCAGTTGTTAAAAGATACATCTTCAAATAAGGTCAGGTACAATTTTTCGGAAATTTTGCACGAAATATAGGTAATTTTGAAGAATTTTTTTAAGGCTCCAGATTTCTCTTTAAATTTTGTTCTGGTATTTATCAAAGATCCTTAAATGTGTAGTGCTAGTCTCTTTTCTGTTGAACACTATTTTCGAAAATCGAAAAACGTTAACAGCATTTTAAAAAGGTCATGTACATTTTGTAAAAAGAGTATTTTTCGCGTAATTTCTACTTGAAATTAATGTAATTTATTTAAAAAATTATTTTCTCACAAAGCGCTCCAAATTTTTTTCTTCAATTTTTTTCCACGGATAAAACAGGCTTAAAGAATGTCGCAGGTCTCGTTTTCATTGAACTCTCAGAATTTACGAAAATTACAGAATTTACGGAAATAATGGGAGGGACTATTAGATTTTTAAGTCTGCGTTCGTCGGAATGACTGCATGGTGTTATAGTTAAAGTACACGGGGGTGAAGTCGATGGACCTGAGTTCCAGCCTCAGCGGGAGAAAAATTGCTGGTTGAAAATACTTTTGCAAGTTGAAGTAGTAGTATAATATTGCGAGGCCGTTACCAATAATGTGAGAAACTATATGCTGCTGGAGCACCTCTAGTATAGTTAAAAAATTAAATATAATTTGATAAGAATCTGGAATGGCACATGGGCAGTGTACTAGCTTCCTGGGATGTGGTCTCCGGGTTCGATTCCCGGCCGAGGCAAAATATAGTTGTATTGTTTCTTTAAAATCGTACCAGTTTGTGTAGCTGTGTGACGAAGAAAAGCTGAAGCAGGCGTACCTTGCTACTAACTGTGAAGAAAAAACGTCATGTTCGCCTCAAGTCGCTCTTACCCTCAAGCATGGGAATTTAACTGAGCCCAGGCAAGGGGGACACCGGTAGCTGGTCGGCAAAGTCGGACTACCGACCCCAAAGCCAAATAAATACATACATGCATAATTTACATAAAAGTTTCGAACACAAAAATCATGTTAAAAATCATCGACATAAAAATGGATGTTAAATTAATGGGTGATTTTATAAAAGATCTTAGATGATTTCATAAAAGAACATCAATGATTTTACACAAGAACATGGATGATTTTACAAAAGAACTTCAATGAATTGATAAAATAACATTTTATGATATATACTATATAACGTAATGTCATTAAAGAATAGATGTTTTGAAAGCGTCGCCTAGCAGTGAGCCTTCCGCCCAAGAAATCGTGGGTGCGGCGGCGAGACGGTCTGCGAGGCGCGGCCGCGGAGCCTATCTCCAGCGCGGGGAGGCGGCGGGTATCTCCTGACGGCGGCGGTAAGTGCTGCTTTGCGCCGGGCGGCGTTTCCGCGATGGCCCGTTAGAGGGCGTTGGGTGAGGCCGCCACCGTCCCACGCATTCCTCCCTCCCCCTCCCCCGCCCCCCCATCCCGCTGCGCGCTCGGGGACTGACGCAACCTCGCACTAATTGACGCACACGCAATTGTGCGGCACTGGGTGGCGTCTTTGTGAACCGGGCTCATTACTTGCCGCGGGTATTTTAATGGCTGAGATGGTCTACCTTGTTTTCTAGTTTGAGCTAAGACTTCCCAAACCCTTCGATAACATCTTTTAAAATATTGATATTATTGTGTTTGTTATTTTTATTACTTATTCTCATATTTATTATGATCGTAATTTTATCACTTTAATAGACTTCATTTATTTTGGCTGTAGTATGAATTAATATAACTGGACATATATATTTACACACACACATAATAAAATATAGTTATTTATGCATCTAAGGGCATTGTAAGGGATCTAATGATCGGGAGGCGACAAAACGCCCGAGGGCCTTTGGCTCGAGATCATTAGAACCAGTCAACGCCCGTAGTACGTACATGATTTTATTTTTTTACGTATATTTTACGTAATTGTAACAGTTTTTACCATTTTTAATTTCAGATTGATTTTTTTACTAATTAAATATGTTAACTTGACTCGGTTTTTCTCTTCATATTTCCCTCCCATAATTCCCTTTCATAATTTCCTCTCATAATTCCCTTCATAACAGAACATGTCAACTGTTTTCATATTTCCCCGTAACTATGATCCTCTCGGCCCTGGTAAGTTATGCAGTGTATGCCAAACTCCGAATCAAAGGCAAACTCCGCATCAAACTCCGTATCAATAAGCAATAACGAAGCAGTAAAAATTAAATTATTTTAGCTATATAAAGAATAATGACACCAATAGTGGCGACTTCAAGCACAGAATTTGAAAAAACAAAATTGGAGGCTTCCAACTGGCCTCAATATTTCTGAAAGTACAGTTTGTCTTATAGTAGTGAAAATTAGAGCATAAATAATATTTTATTTCCTATTATTTTATATATGAAGAATCTGTTGATAGCTGTTGGCAACCACGATCCTCTCTATCCAGGTAAGTTTTGACTGCATATCAACCTCCTTATCAAAGACACTAACAAGCAATAAAATATCCCCGAAAGTGAAACGGATCAGGTAAACCGATTTTCATAAAAAAGACGCCTATTTTTTGAACCCCCATCCAGAGATCGAAGAAAATAATTCTCATTTTAATTATTCGAACCTGATCGGAACCAATCCAAAAAAATTCGTTCGGAAAAATTAGCTTTCTTTTTCCTCTCGCTGTTTGTAACATATAGCATCCCCTTGGGACAAACGTTCCCTCTACCTCTAAGAATTCCATCATAAATATTTTTAAATTGACCTCTTCAATCATAAATATTTCGATATATTAATGTATGTTAATATATTATTTCACTGCAATGCCTCCGACCGACAGGTCCTAGGGTTCAAATTCCGACGGCGGCCGGTTTTTTGATACTAGGTCTAATTCAGCCGCTGTCGGGAGGATAATTCTAGCGGCCGGCTGCTCTGGTCGTTAGTTTTCCGTGGTTTCTCCAATCAACACGCGGGGAATGCCGTAGTAGTACCACAAACGGCCGCGGACCGTGCGCAATCTTTTCTCCCTCTTCCTTGTCCTATTCTCACCTCTTACTTACACATTGGTGCACTACACTACCACTCATGTCGGGAAGTTAGAGTTTGTCCCGAATAGGGCAATAGGGAGGGGCAGTGATGAGATGCCTGGATGGGAAAAACCGGCAAGCTGATGTGTAGGTCGGCGTCGAATCTCACCAACCAACGGAGGAATATCACCGCCACCTCATGTAATAAGACTTGCATAATTATTTCGCGCACGTTTTCTTGCGCCCCAAAATACCTAATCCCACTCCGTTACTAATATTAGTTCAACTAAGATAAATGACAGTGATGAATGTTATTGACAATATGTGACAACAAGAAATGTTTGTTCTTGTGTAATAAAACCTATTTGGTAAAAGAAAACTACCTGCAGATTTGATTTAATATTCCTGTCTTCAAAATAAGTAAAACTCCCAATTCTCTTGTATTTAGCGAAACAAGAACTCAAGAAAACGTGCGAGAATAATTACTATAGTTGTTGATGCGCTCAGAAACACACAATATCAATCAATCATTGATCTATTATTGTCTGGTTAGTTTTTATATGAAATCTAACACACGAGTAATTCCGTGATAATATTAAGAAATATTAGCACGTTAATTCATTACATCAGAAGTAATGAATAAATATAAAAATGAAACTGGAAAAATATGAAATTACTGAAAAAATATAAAATTTATTTTAATTTCATCGTCATATTACAGCACATTCTGATTGTGTGTGTTTGTCAGCCACGTACAGAGCACATTGACAGCAATTTAGAAACTTTGAAAATTACTGTTGACGAAATGTAAATGAAATTAGAGTTAATTGCAAACTTTTGTTGGAAGTTTATTTTCAAAACTGAAAATCATAACTGTTAGTGTTCATGCAAAAAACTAGTGGTGTACTTTCTCACCCGTGCTTTCACAGAAAACTACGCGAAAAGTTCTCTTTTCGACAAATTGTGCATGCCCTTATTTCAAAATGTATCTTTAAAGAACACATATTAAGGGAATATGCTATATCTGTATAATACCTTTTTAACTATTCTCTGAATCCTATAACGAAGCTTTCAGGCGTGTCCTAGGACGGATGTGACAAATTCAAGAGAGTCAGTTGATAATGAAATGATTAATGGTGTGGAGAGTAATGGCGAGTGTGGAGAGTTAATCTATTTCACTCATGTCTGGCCGTGCCGTAAGCAACCAATGCTAAGCAAGAATATATTGAAATTACATCAATCCCAGATGTCTATCGCCATGTCATTATCACTTTGTTTACCTTTTGCACTCCACTGTAATCACTTTGTTTACCTTTTTAAGATAAAGATAGCAATTGTTTTACGTCCATAATAGCTTGTGAGCATCAATACAATATTAAAATGTGTCGTTTTGGAAATGTTTAAAACTCTGAAATAGAATCTATTATTAAAGATTCAGTGTCTAAAAGTAGCAAAAGAAACAGAGAAAGTGTGTGGAAGCAATTTCAAGAATTTTGTGAAGAAAGAAAATACAAATGCATAGCACAAAATACAAATGAAGAACCCAACTTTAATAATTGTGTTTATAATAAATCTTCTTGTAAGTAGCTTTGAAGTAATTGTTTTTGAAAGTTTTATTACCAGAAACTCGAAACATATTTGAAATAATTTTCTGCATTAAACTGTTATTCATATATAATATGTTATTTCATATTCATATATAAGTTATTTCAGGAGGTAGTGATAACTCGGAGCTGAATGTAAGTTTCACGTAGTCCGCTAGCAATTTTGAGTAATATTTCTCTTTTTCGTAATTCCTTCTACGCTACGCGAGTCGTGAATTTACCGGCTAGCAAAGCACTTCTCGTGATATTACTTATGATAATGTCAGGAGACTTTACACAAATTTGATGGACTAGATTCGACTGGAGAAGTAATTATAGTTAGTAGTTCTCCACCGTTTCACAGTTACATGTCACTCACCATTCAATTATATTTAACGTAGGCAGGGTTCTTCTATTACACCGCTATCCAATATTTAAAAAAATGGTAACGGTTTCTGGGGTACAGAGGAGAGAAGTACACATATTTCCTCCTTTTTTGTTGAACTGATGGCCATCACTCCGCTAATCCAAACAAATAATGCAAAAAAATGACTTGACCATGCGAATTCATTCTGTTATAACGGAGAGTAGTTGACCGGCAGGTGATCTTTCAAATGCACTCTTCCGTATTGCTTTGATGCCTGACACTCGCTCGCAGCTAGCTGAGAGACACCATTTTGGAGTTTAAAATTCACAATATTAAATTAAACGAATAATAGATGATTTGGAGATATAAATAGTGATTTGTTTTTGTTGAAACAAAATATAGAAAATATCAATAAAACAAGTTTTATTTTTTCTAGTGTTATGATAAATTGTTAGGATTGACTTTTTGTGATTTAATCACTGAACATTATCAAAATCTTTTTTCTACCATCGATAAAAATGTTAATTTTTACGTTCTGCTATGAGTGAGTGAAATTAGATTTTTTTTTAAAACATGGGAAAACGTCACATTAACGCGAAGAAAAGAATTTGTTTGCGGTGCCGTCGCGTCGCAGTGTTGAAATAGTCATTTATAATACTGATGGTGAAAGTGACATATTATTTTGCGGTTAGAAAAGGTTGCAACAGGAGACCAATAGACCGTGTCGCTCAATCCTGCGAGCAAATTAAATAACTTTTACCACCTATGTCGTACACCATTTTTTAGACAACCTTTACCGACCTTCATTTATTTTGAATTTATATATGCAAATCACGTAATTGGGTACTTGTTACAATTAGGTCCGTTGTAGTTGATCAGTAAAAAGAATATTGTTTTCTTTGTTGCATTCATAGTTTATCTGAACATTTGAGTATCGTCCCTCTTTTGGCTCTAGTGGTAAAATTTGAAATTTTAACACGCTGCAAATGTCCTAAAAGTAACCACTTTTACCAGAAACTGTTAAAAAAGGACGCGCCGTGCGAGAAATATGGTTTGTGGTTCTTTTTCAGAGTGCGAAACAATTATTTTTTTATTCTTAATGTGCGAAACATTTTGAATCGTGCGCGAAACATCACAAAGCGTTTGACAAACCATCTTTCGCACACACCGTGGTAGAAAATAGCATATGCAACACGACGGCTCCACCACGGCACAACATATTAATCAATATTCTTTTCGGAAATGCTTTTTATGCACTATTGTGTATACTGCTCGGTATTGCATAGAGGTTCAATTTTAAACGAGACTTATTTGTGAATATCTTTAAAAGTTTAATAGTTTCTTTAACTTAAAATCCAAAATCTACACCCTTAAGACGAAGAAAGAATTGAAACTTTCATTTTCTCAAAATAATTTGTTTTTCACGTGTAACCGAGTTGGGTAGCTCAGCCCATCAATTGATGTCTCTGCAGTGCTCCTAATCGGGAAACCCTAGGGTTCGAGTCCCGATGGTGGCAGGATTTTCGACACTAACTACTTAGCTAGGTCTAATTCAGCTGCTATCTAGAGAGTAAATCTAGTGACCTGCTGCTCTGATTGGTAGTTTTCTGTGGTTTCGCTCGATCAACACCACGCAAATGCCGGAGCAGTACCCTAACAAACGAACCTTAGACCGAGCGCGATCTTTCCTTCTTCTTCCTTCTCCTGAACTCCCGTCTAACTTACACACGCGTGTACTTGTTACAAATTGTGCGTCTTGATAGATCAGCTGTTAGAGCTTCTGGTAGTTAGTCAGGAGACGCGGGTTAGAGTCCCGGTCGGGATAGCAATTCTTTAAATAAATTTAGTTATGGAAAGCAATAAAATTATAAGAAACTAAAAACGATCACAATTATATTAATAACACAGCTTGAAAGAATTTGCCTTCCCAAGCAATAGCATTCTTAAACAACGTATTAAACTCGTGCTTCAGAACTGGCTACTTCCCTTTCACTTGGAAGCATGCAATTATCACCCCCATCCCCAAACTAATCAAGGGTCAACTGGTTACCAAACCTTTCTAAGATAGACAATATATTTAGAGGACATTTCAATTGACGCGATGGTTTACTTTTCGTTTTTATGCAAAAGATACGTTTTATTCTGTAGGTAATTAAAAAACATTTATATGTTTCTGCATTTTTTTCTCTTTTTCGGGCCTCAAATTACTTGGTCGAAAACAAGATTTCGGAATTTCGCCAAAATTTGAGCGTTTCTCTTTCCGCTGTGGAGAAGTTTAGGGAAACAGCTTTCGTGGTTTTTGATTTCGTGGTTCTTTATTAAAATTTAGTTTCAACGTTTCCGAATATTCGTGATTTTTAGTTCTCCTATACTAAAAACTAATGGATTTTTCAAAAACCATAATTTCAGATACTTTGAAGGTTGTGTTAACAAATTTTAACGACGCTACCTCTAACGTTAAATTTAAACGACACAAGAGACATTAAAAATTGTCTCATTTTTGAAAAATCAAACGAATACACAAAACTTTGGTTTATGAGATATCGTACAGTACATTCAGCCCTATTCGTACAAAAACTTTGAAGAAAAAATTTGAAGTCATTTTTTAGAAAATCTTTTTATTTTTTAATGTTGCCCGCATTTGAATCAAAATTGTTAAAAAACTATTAAAATATTCGAAAAAATGTATTTGGCCTTACTGAAATAACTAATTATGGAGATCAATATATTTTAAAGAAAACCTCTCTCTTCGATTTTAAGATTGTAGGAAGACGCCGAAAATAATTACACTTTTGCAATTTTCGAAAATTTAAAATTAACAGTGAAACTCGGACCTACGTCACTTTTATACGTCTATTTCTGTCTATTCTTACAATACTTTTAAAAAATTGGAATAATTTTTGAGAAAATTTTCAAAACGTCCCAGGGGCTTCATCTAAAGTACGCCTAAAAATTAGCAAATGTTATTCAAACCTTCAGGGCTTTGAATGAGGCCAGGTTGTCCGGAGTATTCAGTTTGGAACAAAATTCTACCGATAGTGTAGTGCTAGTGTTGTTCACAGGCGATAGACGGATGGATCGACAGAACAGGATTTATTCACTTTTTCTGTATAAAGACCTCACAATTCTAGTTTTTCCATAGAAAAATTCCGTTTTTTGCCGCATCATTACATTACTTTTTCTATACTGCGAATATTACTTGTATATATACGTATACGAGACATTTAACCGCAAAGTATGTAGTACATATTGTATTTATTTTTCCAAAATACGAATGTAAGAAAAAGCAGAAAATATGTTAAATAAAAATTTATTTCAGTATTTAAAATCCACACAAGCATTTTACGAGCAAAAGGGTCGTTGATCAGATCTTTGTATGATTTCGGAGGATCTGAAAGAAAGTTGTACCTCTACAAAGTAATTTTGTACTAGTTTTCATTTTCATATGAGTTATTTCGAATTATAGAATACGTTTGTTTTTTAAACAATGGTGTTTACGAGGAACAAAGGTGCTCAAGTGAATAGTAGTACCGTATATCCGGCGATAAGTCCTGAAGGGGAAGAGGGGTAACTGGAACATACCCCTCTGCAAATCCCATAACGCGATACGACAGTGATATCTAAAAAACATTTATATTTCGATAGCTTCACGCATGGGCAACATGACACGAACAAGCACGTGCGAGCAAATTTATAAACATGATTCAAGTAACATATTGCAAATTCGCATCTACAATGTTCCGTTTCGAAGTACAAATATATTAAAATATAACAATGGTTGCCTCTCGTTCCTGTAAAAATATGTATTTACATGAAAATTCATTATTTATGAGCATGAGAAACGGTAATGGCTTGAATTGATGAAGAGACTGGACCAAAAGGGTTGAAAAGAAATACAAGGTAGTTAGGAGAGCTCCGACATGCCACAACACGCAAACATCTACGCTCCAGGAGAGACACGAACCCACGACGGTGCGAATTAAAACTAATAATACACGTCGGATTATCGAGTTTATGCTTGCTCATGCATGTGAGAATACGTTTAGTCAGATCGATCAGAGGTTATCACTTTTTAAAACATTCCTAAGTATGATTCATAAGCTATGTCTGCTAGTGTTAGTTTATATCAACAATCATTCTTTAAAAAAACTATTTTGGGTTTTCTGCGTATGCAAAGGACATATCCGCGCACGCAAGCATTTCGGGCAGCCATCAAAAGCGCCCAGCACTACACTCGGTTTTTTCTAATGTGGCACCTGAGGGAATTATCTCCAAGATGGAATATGGCCCGACTTTTTGCGCCTTCCTCGGTCCTGCCGCAAGACGTCGCATGATCGCGACCGTATCAAGCAGTGCTGCAGATCAAGCGACTCTAGCGGCACGACCAAGAAAGGCGCGAAAAGCCGTGCCATATTCCATCTTGGAGATACTCGTAATGATGGTCAGATGACCGTAATGACCTCAGATGACTCGTAGGAAAAAACTAAGTATAGCAGGCGGCGCCATATTACCCAACGCACCGAATCACCTGGCCAGCTGAGCCGTTATAAACTGCGGCAAAGCTGGTACAGACACACACAGTAGTCAATTACGAGTGACTGTGCCCATCTCCCCCATAATGCTACCAGATAACACCCTCATATACAATCCCAAAGTCATTGCTGAAGCCTTCGTCCAACTCCACTCCTCCAAATTCCCAGCAACCCAACCCCCAACTCCCTTCATCCACTATCTTTAACTTCCTCCAAACCCCGCCACTTCCTCCTGCTCATCAAGAGTTGTAGACTTTCACCCACAACGAAATATGAGACGAAATTCGACTTATTGACCCGACAAAAGCCGCAGGCCCCGATGGAGTTCAGACGGCGACACTAAAACATCTGACTCATAATGCGACTCACCATTTGATTGCCATCTTCACCGTATGCATACGATTATCTCACTACCCCTCCATCTGGAAACATGCCACCGTCATCATGATCCAAAAACCAAACAAAGATCATAAACAAGCTAACAACTACAGACCAATCAATCTTCTACCCACGCCCATCAAATTATTTGAACGATTTTACTCAGACGAATGACACCATTTCTGACTAACATATTAGGAACAGTTTGGTTTCAGAGACAATAGGTCAGCGATACTACAGACTACGGTTTGCCCTAGGCGTTTCAACATCCCTACAATATCCACGTGACGTCCCTGCTCTAGTTACAGATTTCAGCAGTGCCTTTGACTCTGCCAACCACGAGATCGTCCTTCTCAAAGTAAAACCATACATCCCAGAATTCCTTCAGTCTTTTTTGAGAAACTACCTCTCCCTGCGCTCCTTCCGTGTAAGACACCTTTCATGCTATTCCTCTTCCTATCCCGTCCAAGCCAGCATCCCTCAGGGCGCTGTGCTGTCTCCTACCCTGTTCAACATCTTCATCCATGACATACCAGTACCTCACGTCGTAAATAACTATTTTTACGGAGACGACCTGGCATGTACTTTGACCAACCACACGACTAAAATGGCATTAAGGAAATTACAAGCCGCTAACCTACTCACAGTCTGGGCCAGAGAAAACCAAATTACAATTAATGCATCCAAATGTCAAGCGATCATATTTCAGTGGAAAAGAGCAAATCCATCAATAGCCCCATTCAAATCAATGACGTGGACAACCCATGAAAATGTGTGATGTACGTTGGACTACATTCAACCGTAAACCACTGTGGACCCGACACATCAAGGACAACACTCAAAAAGCACATCGAACAAACATCACCTCATTGCCCATCAGGACAAAGAAGAACGTGAAACACAAGACCAAACTTTGCATATACCATACGTATATTAAGCCAATAGCCACTTATGGTACTGAAACATGGGCTTCGACTTTCCAATCAAACTATAACATGCTGACCAGACTGGAAAACAGAATAGGCAGACTGTTTCACAGACCCGCACCTGACGACTGCTACCTCAACATTAGAACTCAGCACGACATTAAACCTCTTGCGATAGAAACTTACGAAACTGCACGGAAACGACTGATAGACACAATGAACAATTCTTCCTTCTCTGCTTTTGTCGAACCTCATCGCCATATCACCAGTACCATCCCATACAACAGGAAGAGCTTGTCATATTCACCCTACCTCCACCTTCTTCACACCTAAACTTCTATTTACTGTCCCTGCTGTAGCCTACCCAGAGCGATGACCTGGCCACACACGTAGCAGGTTTGACTTTGGTTTTTCCTGAGGTTGTCATTACTGTAAATACTCTAGTGGCCGACTTTGAAACTAATACCCCCACTTCGCCCGCATTTCTTCAATCTATCGTTCAAGAAAAATTGCGCGATTAGTTCGTAGACCATACGACCAGGCACTCGGACAACCAGCACTTACATTCATGATTTTATAATGCTTCTTAAATGACGGACCACTCTGCTAAACGACTCAGGTACCCTAAAATCCAGACATTTCTCATTTTCCAACAATCACCACACACTACATACAGTATTACCAATACCGTAATAAAATCTAAAACCCCTTTAATGAAATAACCCATCGGATATGTTACCAGCCCTAAAATACACCCGCATTAAAATAACCTGTGATCCCCTCCTACATCCTAACAGAGAAACCTATATTTTTAGATATATTTAGATCTTTAGAAAGCTTTTGACGTTATTAACCATAACATCTTGCTCTCAAAATTACCTTCTTATGGAACTCGTGGTATTGCCCTAGATTGGATAACCTCGTACCTGAAACATCGATCTCAAAGAGTAGAAATACCGTACTGGCACGAAAGGACATTATTTACTTATCTTTCCGATTCTTTGCCAATTGAACATGGGGTCCCACAAGGTTCGATCTTAGGTCCTATCCTCTTTCTGTTGTACGTAAATGATATGCCCTCATCTATTAAAAATGGTAGAACAGTTCTGTTTGCCGATGACACGAATGTTCTTTGCAAAAAAGAAACAATAAATAGTACAATTTCAGAAGTTTAAAATTGGTTTTGTAATAAATTAATAGTTAACGAAGGAAAAACTGTCTCAATGCAATTTTGCGTTTCAAATCGGCAAACGAATGCTTCATTGAAAATGAACTATATGCAATTAGCTGATGTTAAGGTAACAAAATTTCTAGGTCTCTCAAGTCAATCAAACCTCTAATGGAATGTACATATAACAAAATCAAACACTAAATTAAGCTCATTATGTTATGCATTCAGAATTCTTTCTAATTCTGTCAGCCTTCATGCAGCTCGTTGCGTGTATTTTGCAAATGTACAATCCCGCCTGAGATATGGCATAATATTGTGGGGAAGCTCATCCTTTAGTTCCCAGACATTTAGATTGCAAAAGAAAATTATCCGAATAATGAAAAAATGCCATCCACGTGATTCCTGCAAGCCTCTTTTCATTGAGCGTGGAATCCTACCATTGCCTTGCCTATTTATTTACGAATCTGTAGTATTTGTCAAAACTGACTTACTTAACGGTGGGAACATATTCTCATGTAATACTGATATTTATAGTTACAACACTCGACGTAGAAATTATGATCATCAAGTGTCAGTATCAACAGCTCACTACAAGAAATCCACATACAATACATGTACGTTACTTTACAACGCTCTGCCAGATGAAATTAAACAATTTAAATTAGTACACAAATTTAAGTTAAAAGTAAAATATTTTCTGCTGCAAAACTGTTTCTACACAATTAGAGACTATACTGATCGTCAAAAAGAAAAACAACGTCTACTTTAACAAAACAATGATATAGCACAATGAATTAGTTTACATTTGCATTATATAATTTTTTAAAAAGACTTAAATGCCTGTAACAAATAATGTACTTCAGCTTCCGGGTCAATGACCCCCATCTCGATCGGGTTTTTGTCCAGTTTCCCTGATCCATTGAGCAAATGCTGAGATGGCTCCTTGATTTGCTTCTGGACGTAAATGTAGCTTCACTATGCGCACGTTTTGTTGAGCTTTCCTTTTGCTTGTAGTGGTAGTGGAGCTTAGGGTGAGTATCTATTTGTTAGCAATAGAGAAAAATCAAATCCGTTCGTTTACCGCTACAAATAAGTTTTCTATAATTCGGCAACGAAAATATCTAGATTTTGAATTTTTTAAAATTTGTTGCGTCTACATATTTACGCAATGCGTCTCCAAGCCCCTTAAGGGGTGTTGAGCGCTTTAGCACTGGGAACTAATCCTCCATTCACATGGGCGGGAGTAATCCTCCATTGTACGTAAGTCATGTCACGTCACAGTCAGTTGTCAAGAAGACCGCCAGGTAGCATCTCCGCGTACGCGCCTCCTGTTACACGCCCCTGCGTCACTACCCAGCGGCCAGAATTGGGAAGGAATAAGGATGGTGGTAGGGTTTAGGACACTTCACAGTGGTTGGACTAGCCCTTACGAAGCAGCCAAACTCGTTTTGTTGGAACAAATTTCACATGAAATTCGACGGGAATCGAACCCGGACCTCAGTGGTGAAAGGCTAGCGACTTCGCTATGTGCCACGAGCGCGGCTGTTGATGTTAATCTCTCGCTTTTTTAAATTTATTATTATTATTATTATTATTATTATTATTATTATTATTATTATTATTATTATTATTATTATTATTATTAGAATTTTTTCATCTTTCAACTATTAATAGTTAAATAGTTGGGAAGGGATTCTGAAACTCAAGAAAGCGTGCACAGATGATCTCCACCCCCCCCCCGAGAGATCACATTCAGTTTTTGACTGTTTATGACTAAATAAATAAATAAATAAATAAAAAATAAATAAAACCTATCTCCCCCCACAATGCCCTCCCTTTAACAAAATAACCTGCCTATATCCTAGACCTAACAAATTAACCCGTCTTTTCATGTTCAAAGCATCACCCATCCATTTACGCTTCTTTTACGCCATTCTCTTCTATCGCCAGTTCATCTGGGGGTAGAAAGAGATAGTAAATATTGTTTTCTCCACCATGTTTACATCATTCATATGCATACTAAACATATATTTTATTTCCTTTTTTACGATTTTTCGCATCATTTTCATCGATTCTCTCTCTCCTTTACATACATTACAGGGCACTCATTGCAAACATTATTGAATGTTAGAAGTAAAAGTTGGCAACAACGAGCAATAAAACGATTAGTCGGAGTCCTTGTTTTCAAAAAGCATCCTAAATGTGGTGGTGGCTGAAAAACTAAAACACTTTGTAGAATATGGAGTATCGCATAAGATTTTATAAGCAGAATAATATGAATAATATTCATTAGCATTTCATACCGCTATCTTACGTCGCAACAGTTACAAATATTGAAAGTTTTATCTGTTGTTACGAGAACAAGTTCAGAGGCAGCACGTGGTAATAACATGATCTTAGACGGTCATCGGCGCTTCCTGACCTCATAAACCCGGAGATGACTCTGCCTGACGCAATGCAAGGGAGAACACCACTTTTAGCAACGATAATGCAGCCGTGGAGTGACTTCTGCCCTGTAAATTCGCTATATAAACCGGCAGGCTCCCGATTCTAAATGTACATCATGTCTGACCTACGGAAGTCTCCGTGTCTTCTGACGCTGCTGTTTGTGACGACTCTATCAATTCCTCTGGCTCCTCAGCTAAGTTGCTCGTCTGGGAAGGAACTCGCGTTGTCGATGTCGTACTTAACGAACGACACAGGGCACCGTGCGATCAGCGCCAACCTGGAGCAGCCGCTGGGGAGTCCCGGGTGGCTGCTGGATGTGGAAGTGAGGACATCAGGGTGCGGGCCCGGGGACGTCCCGCGGCGGTCGCTAACCATCTCGCTCAACGGGCCCCCGGAGGGGGGTCTTCCGGCCCCCTCGCCCGCACCCTCCTCACCCTCCACGCCCTCCGCCCATCGGCCCGCGCCGCCGGGCTACCTGACGCTGCCCGGCCTGGGCCACTATCGCCAGCCGCCCGAGGCGGAAACGCAGGCTCGAGCACGCGACGTGTGCCGGATGGAGGGCGGGGGGCTGCTGGCGCCGACGTCCAGACGCGAGCTGGAGCTGGTGTTCGCACACTTCTTACCCATCGCCACCGGCGCATCTAACCATGACCGTTTTTGGCACAGCGCCAACGACATTGCGCAGGAAGGCAAGTTCGTCACCGAGGACGGGGTGCCCATAGAGGACACAGGCTTTTCCGCCTTCTACCCTGGAAGACCTTTGAATTCTACTAGGCTAAATTGTATAATGATTTACAGAGATAGATTATTATATGATACTAGTTGTTCTGAAAAACTCTCATTTATCTGCAAAGTGCCTCTATGATTTTCATTTTCAGATTTTTTTACTGTCTTCACAAAAAACATATGAACAAATATGATGTATGATCATAACAAATGTACTAACGTATTGCCTATTCATTGTTTCCATTTGTTAAAAGTTTATAAAACAGAGCCAACTTCAAATAAAACCATTACTGTTAATAAAATGCTATATTCTGGTATGAATAAAACTGCAGACCTACTTGAAATATTGGTGAATGAAAATGTTGTCCTTCCTGAACACAGTCTCATTACAGCTGGGAAGTATATGCAAGCTTTTAGCTCTGAAATATGCATGTAAAAAGGCACAAAAATGTTATAATATGCACAGAAATTGTTAAGATATGCAGCGTTTGGTCACTTTACAATGACATTACATATTTTGCCACCTAGAGGTAGAGAATATGAAATTTAAAACAAATTTGTATCTACTGCTGTACACATTATTTTGCATTAAAAGTACAGAAATTCACAAGAATTATATTAAGGTTATCTGCTGTTACGGAGTGTATAATATTATATAATATAATTTTGTACACAGAAAATTATATTCCGACATCACATGATGCTATGGGAGACAATGTTTGTACTCAATACATTGTCTGGAAGACTAGTACTATTTACATCCAAGAATTTACCCATTATCTGTAAAATAGAAAGCTCTAGATTCTTTCAAAAACCTCTTTTATTTTCTATTTGCTTTCCCCAACTCAGCTGGAGCTGGCACGAATTTACCCCTTGCTTCCTGAATAATTTCAAGTGCATCAGCTATGGTTTTCCTTGAATTCTAAATCTTCTTTTTAAACCGATGACAACCGATGACAGCAGATATTACTTCGGTCAATAGCCAGCAAATCAAGCTCTGAATATGCAAAATATGCCAAATATGTAAGACATTTTTTACCTTATTTTTAATATTTTGTCATGAAACATACACATTTGAAGAGTTAGAAAAATATGACCACTAACAAAGAACATGTAATTCCATGAACTTCCCAGCTCTACTCATCATACTGTTTCAATTTGCAAAACCTGAAAAAAAACATTTCTCTTCTTATAGACCGAGAGCCAGCAAGAAAAACCACGTATGATAAGCTTAAAGCTAAAACGTTTTGAGAAGTTTGCATGTGTTATGAGGAATAGGGAAACGCCAGTATGGTGGAATGAAGGTGTCAGCGTTGCGCTGCACAATTTTTACATTCTGTGTACGAACGTACATACGGAGTAATATACGTAGTGTAGAGAAAGTTACGTAATGCTGCCCGAAAAAAACGGCGAATTTTCGGTGGAAAAAAATTCATTGCCGGGCTCTGGTAGCGAAAAAGTGAAAAAAAAACAGTTGCTAAATTAAGAGAAAAAATCCTCTAACACGTGGTGTAGCCACAATATCTGTTTTGTGGGTCCTTGATGCCGAAATATGAATTGAAAGCAAAACCTCCGTCCGTCCGTCCGTCCGTCCGTCCGTCTGTCTGTCTGTCTGTATCTCTGTCCGTCAGACAGACTGTGCGTCCGTGTCTGAACACTACTAGACCTAATCCACAAATTTTTCTGTTAAAATTAGTACAAACAGGCATTTTCAGAAACGCTCAAACAGCATTTTCTCAAAAATGGTTCCAAATTTCTTCTCCATTTCTTTCCAACAGGTAGTGATAATTGCACTGTGACGTTAAGTTCAATTTCATGTATTCTTTTGTATTTTTAAAAAAATATACAAATGTATTTTTTTAAATATCTATCACGCCGTTACTATACACATTTCCATCGATTTGTGTACATTATTACGATTGTAAATAGATGTTCTTCAAATTACTTTAAATGAAATTTTTCAAAAACTCAATAGTTTCTTCTGAAAGAGAACATCAAATTTCGCATTTACAGTAACGCTTATCGCCGTTTTCTTAAAGACGGCTCTAAATGTTTCAATGAAAATTGCAGTTTAGAACATAGATTTAGTTTTCTTTAATATTCTTAAAATAATATTTCGGTTCTACCATTCGGAAACCGAAATATTGAGAATATTTGAACAAAGCATACTTTGGGCGGCGATAAAAGGCAGCTGGATGAAGGAAGGGCAACACGCAGTGGCGGCTCGTGGGTGTTCGCACGATCGCATGTGCACACCCACATAAATGCGCTGGAATGTTTCTTAAACATTTCTTAACACGAGGGGAATACAAGTCCTCTCAGAGCGTTTGCGAATCATGGTATTTCAAAACGCGCGCCGTTCGGAAGCTGCGATTGACAGTCCGCCGCCAATGCCCTTCGTGACAGCCAGCTAGAGCACACTCGGGAAATGCGAACGAGCCGACGGAGTCGGTGGCTCCCGTGTGGCTGGAGGGGAGAGAGGGGGAACATGGTGGCTTATGGGCGGTTGGAGCACACTCCGGACCGTGCGGATATTACTGCGCAGACGCGATCTCTGGAAGTGCCTTGACATGTCGTTAAGATATAACACTCGGCTAGCACAAGTTTTTAAGCGAAGTAAGTGTGGCATTGATCGAAGAAAGTGTGAGATATCTCTCCACTTAAATGATCTCTCACCCCTTCCAAAGCAATTCTTCGGTAGCGCGCGAAACGCAAACGCATTGCTGTGCAATGTTGCATTCATAAGTATTGTGTTAATCGAATGTTATTTGCCCATTTTCAGGCGAGTTGCAATTACAAATCCATTCCTAAGCATGTGAAAATCAAAATGTATTGTGTAAACGTAAGTAGGAGGCTACTTTTAATGCGTTTTGAAAAATCGAACTTAGAATGTTCGTTTTCTGTGATGTGTGTTTGTACAACTGACAATGAATAGCGTCGAAAATATTAAAATAACATCAATGAAAAAGTCACAGAAAAAATTGCTCGTCAGTCAGGCAAACTATCCATATTTTTTGAGTAATGGGTATAGAAACTTGTACTTGTAACCTTAAATTTGTACAGCGAGGTTATGGAAAATACTCCATAGCAAAAGTGCGAGTAAAAGAAATTCGAATCAATGTGTTTCTTGACACCCTTTGAAAAACGTTCTGGAAGTGCCGAATCATGCGATAATACGACGCAAGTAGTAAATATTTCTGAGGGGTTCTTGCCGAGCGAAGTCTAAACGGATGTTGTGAAAAGAAATGCGGTCAACCCTCGTTGGTGATAAAAGGAACTATTCAACATGTTATCAAATTTCATAAGGAGTCCTGTTACTAATTGCCATTATATATGTTAATGAATATACGTGTATGCTTGTAATGTATGCCTGTATGTATGGGCATATGTGTGTGTGTGTGTGTGTGTGTGAGCGAGAGAGAGGGAGAGAGTGGGAGGAAGGGAGAGAGAAGAGAGGCGTTGCACATCCTCAGAGTATGACCACGAGCCACCATTGGCAACACTGTAAAGTAAATCCACACCAAGGAAATTAGAAAACTTTACTACGAGAAAGTCTGTGTCACTCTGTAGCACCTCCAGTAACTTACTCGTATACATACGTATATACGGGAGTTGTATACGTAGTATATAGAAAGTTATGTAATGATGCGGAAAATCGATTTCGATATTTCAACGGAAATATACGTTTTGGGGTCCCCTGATACCGAAAAAGTCTTTTACTTTCTCGTATACGTACGTATATACGGAGTAATATACGTAGTATAGAGAAAGTTGGGTAATGCTGCGCGAAAAAACGGCGGATTTTCGGCGAAAAAAAATTCATTGCCGGGCTTTGGTGGCGAAAAAGTGTATAAAACTACTTGCTAAATTAAGAGAAAAATATCCTTTAACACGTGGTGTTGCCAGAATTCCTGTTTTGTGGGTCCCTAATGCCGAAAAACCAATTGGAAGCAAAACGTCCGTCTGTCCGTATGTCCGTCTCTATGTCTGTCTGCCTGTCCGTCCGTCCATCTGTGAACACTGCTGGCGCCTAAACCGCACGTACGATCCTTTTCAAATTGAAGAAACCTCAGTACATCTGACACTAGTTGAAGCTTTGAGATTTTGAAACACATTCTTTAAATTTTGGGGGTACTTTATATGAAGACATTTTCAAAATTTTCTCAAAAGTGGCTCCAAAACTTTGCTTTAAATTGCTTATAAGCATAAAGTAAAATACACTTATAAAGGTGGCATAGGTCCGATTTTCACGGTTAACTCTGATTTTTTGAAAATTCCAAGAGTTTGAATTTTATTCGGTGTCTTCCCACAACTACAAAATTATAGACAGTTATGGATAAAGATAATTGAAATGTTTAATATGATATAAAGTTCATTTTCGTGTAATCCTTGTTTTTTTAAATTGCACAAATATAATTTTTTTGAAATATCTCTCAGGCCATGAATATGTACATTTCTATCGATTTGGATATATTATTGCATTTGCTAGTAGAAGTACTTCAAATGGCTTGAGATAAGTTTTTTGAAACCTCAATAGATTCCTGTGAAAAAGAACTTCAACTTTCCCATTTACAGTAATGCTTAATCGCCATTTTCTTAAAAACGGATTCAAACTTTTCAATGCAAATTGCTATTTGGGACAACGGTATAGCCTCCTTTAATATTCTTAAAATATAATTTATATTCTACTATTTGGAAACCGAAAAGTTGCGAAAATTTCAAAAAAAAATTCTTTGGCCCGCAAGAGATGAAAGCAGACAAGACTGAACAGAAACAGTCCACACCAAGGAAATTAGAAAACTTTACTACGAGAAAGTCTGTGCCATTCTCCAGCACCTCTAGTTACTTTCTCGTATACTTATGTATACGTACTTTCTCGTATACGGGAGTAGTATACGTAGTATAGAGAAAGTTGTAATGCAGCGGAAAATCAATTTCGAGATTTCAACGGAAATACAAGTTTTAAGGTCCCCTGAACATATTTTTCTAACAATTGTAATTTTTTGCCCATAAATGGTTCTTTCATTGAGGTCAATTAGACTTTTTTGAAAAATTTTAGTAGTTTTTGTGCAATACTTGCAAAAAAATAAGATTTTTTCAAAAGGCTCAAAATTTTTCTTCAAATGTTTCTAATGGATAGTGGTAATAGCACGGTTTATATAATCTAAAGTTCATTTTGGTATGTTCGTTTTTTCAGTAATTACACAGTTGTAATTTTTTGAAATCTCACGCCGCTAATATGCACACTTCCATCGATTTGTATACATTATTGCATTTACTAGTAGACGCACTTCAAATGACTTGAGATAAGTTTTTCGAAACCTCAATAGATTTCTGTGGAAAAGAACTTCAACTTTCGCATTTACAGTAATCTTTAATAGCCATTTTCTTAAAAATTGCTTCAAATTTTTCAAGGAAAATAGGCTAAATAGGGAGAGGTTTTACTTTTCTTTAAAATTCGTAAAATAATATTTCGGTTCTACTATTTACTATTTGGAAACCGAAAATTTAAGAAAATGTCAAAAAAATGAATTTTAGGCGAATATAGAAGCAGCTAGCATGAGGATGGGGCTAGTCCGTAAAGCCAGTCCACACCAAGGAAATTAGAAAACTTTACAAAGAGAAAGTCTGTGCCATTCACTAGCATCTCTATTACTTTCTCGTATGCATACGTATATATCGAGTAATATACGCAGTATAGAGAAAGTTATGTAATGCTGCGGTAAATAGATTTCGAGATTTCAACAGAAATCAAAACGTCCGTTGGTCCGTCTGTCTGTCCGTCAGTCCGTCTGTCTGTATGTCCGTCCGTCTGTGAACACTACTAGCGCCTAAACAGCCCGTACGATCTTTTCCAAGTTGCTGAACTCGTGGCTCATTGCAAAGTCGCTAGCCTTTCACCACTGAGATCCGGGTTCGATTCCCGTCGAATCTCATGTGAAATTAGTTCCAACAAAACGAGTTTGGCTGCTTCACAAGGACTAGTCCAACCCCTGTGAAGTGTCCTAAACCCTACCCGTACCCCTATCCTTATTCCTTTCTAATTCTGGCCGCTGGGTAGTGACGCAGGAGCGCGCGGTGGGAGGCGCGTACGCGGAGATGCTACCTGGCGGTCCTCTTGACAACCAACTGCGACGAGACGCGACAGACAGTATTAACGGAGGATTACTAAAAAAAAAAGCGCTGTTAGTAATGGGAGGATTACTTCCAGAAGCGCAAAGCGCTCAACGCCCCCCAAGGGGCTTGGAGACGCGTTGCGTCAAAGTAGACGCAACAAATAAATATTTTTTTAAAAAATAAAATAAATTGAAGAAACCCATGTCCGTCTGGTTCTAGATTAAGCTCCGAAATTTTGAAAAACATTATTTTATATGGGGGATACTTTACATGAAGCCCTCCGGACATTATTAAAATGTTTTCAAAAGCAGCTCCAATGTTTTTCTTTTAATTTCTTTAAAGAATAGAGAAAATACACGTAAAAGGTGGCAAACGTCTGATTTTCACGGTTAACTCTGAGTTTTTGCAAATTTCAAAAGTTAGATTTTTCGGTGTCTTCCTACTACTATAAAATTGAAAACAGCGATTTTTCCTTCAAATGAAATTTGTTGTCCATAAATAGTTCTTTCATTAAGATCATGCAGATTTTTTGAAAATGTTGTAGTCTTCGTGCACAAGTGAGAGCAATATTTAAAATTTCAAGAAATATTAAAAACAAGATTTTTCATAAACGACTCCATTTTTTTCTTTTAATTGTTGGTACCGTTAGTACCAAACGAATCCTTAACGATGATCAATGCCATATAGCTCTATTCTTTTGTTTTTTCAAAAATTACAAAAAAGAAATTTTTTGACTTGTTTCCCACGTCGGTAGTACTTACTTTAGAGGCGATTTCTTCACAGTATTGGATTTATGAGTACATGAGCTCTAAAATAATATCAAATAAAGTTCCTCAAAAACACAACAGTTTTCTGTAAAAATGAGCTAAAATTTCGCATTTTTGGAAACAAACACCATTCTCTCAAAAATGACTTCAAATTTGTTCTTCAAACCTTTGCAAAGGATAGTGCAACTGTTTAATATGACGTAAAGTTAATTTTGGTGTATTCTTTTCTTTTTTAAAAAAATACGCAAATGTATTTTTTTTCAATGCCTCTCATGCCGATATATTCACATATTATTGAATTTGTATATATTATTGAATTTGTGAGTGGAAGTTCTTCATATTACTTCAAATGATGTTTATCGAAAACTGAATAGATTCCTGTAAAAAAAAAGCTTGAAATTTCGCATTTACAGTAATGCTTAACGCCATTTTTTAACCGTTCCAAACTTTTTAATAAAATTTGATATTTAGGACAAGATGAGTCTTTTTTAATATTCTTCTAATTAGTCTAAGATTATTCTTCTAAAAAGTTGAGAACATTTTAAAAAAATGGGTTGTACAGTACCAGTCCACACCAAGGAAATTAGAAAACTTTGCTACGAGAAAGCCTTTGCCATTCTGTAGCACCTCTAGTTTGTCTTTTTACTTTCTCGTATACGTACGTATATACGGGGTAACATACGTGGTATATAGAAAGTTATTTAATGTTGTGCGAAAAATTGACGGATTTTCAGCAGAAAAAAATTCATTACCGGGCCGTGACAACTAAAAAGTGGATTTATCCAGGGACCAAATTAGGGGGGTGGGGAATCCTCTAACACGTGAGCAAGAATCCTGTTTTCTGGGTCCTTGTTGCAGAATTCCAATTGAAAGCAAAACGTCCGTCCGTCCGTCCGTCCGTCCGTCCGTCCGTCCGTCCGTCCGTCCGTCCGTCTGTCTGTCCGTCCGTCTATGAACACTCCAAGCACCTAAATCGAGTGCAGGATGTTGTCCAAATTCATGAAACTTCTGTCCATCTGGCTCTAGTTGAAGATTTGGAATTTTGAAAAACAATCTTTAAAATTTAGGGGTACTATACATGAAGACTCCCGAACATTTTTAATATTTTCTCAGAAATGGCTTCAAATTTTTTTGTTTAAATTTTTGAGAGCGATAGTTCCAAATGCACCCTATCCGAGGATCTAAACGCTGTATTGATCTTTTGTTGTTATTTTTTTTTTCAAAATTAAGAAAATGTAATTTTTTTTACTTGTCTCTCACGTCGGCAATATTTACATTAGAGGAAATTTCTTCACACTATTATATTTGAGTTCATGTGCTTTAAATAATATCTAATATAGTTTCTCGAAAACTCAACATATTTCTGTAAAATGTACTCAAAATTCCGCATTTTCAGAAACGCTCAAACGTCATTTTCTCAAAAATGGCTCCAAATTTTTCCAAGAATAGTGCTAATTGCACTGTTTAATATGACGTAAAGTTAATTTTTGTGTGTTCTTTTGTTTTTACACCAAAAAAAATTATAAAAATTGTCTGTGCCATTTCGTAGCACCTCTAGTTACTTTCTCGGATACATACGTATATACGTAGTATAGAGAAAGTTATGCAATGCTGCGGAAAATCAATTTTGTGATTTCAACGGAAATACATGCTACGGGGTCCCTGATACCGAAAAAGTGTTGTTTTTTTTTCAAAATGTCCGCCCGTCCGTCTGCCCGAATCTTTCTGGGCTTCAGTTCTTTTAATAATGAACATACCGTGTTTGTAAATATGAGTGGAACTGTTTCTTCGTCTTCACTTCTTTATGGATTGTTTTCCCAAAAATATTCGAGGTTTATATGCGTACGCATACATAAATCCTTATAAATTTGTGAAGTTAGTGTCCTTCCTCTTCTAGTGTTCTGGACCTTTCGTATTTCCATCAGCATTCCTTGTTTCTAGCATCCAATATTTCTCATTGTTCAATTCTTTATTTTCTTTACTGATCCTGTTGATTGCAGTATTTCTTTTATAACTTCCTTTCGCTAATCAGTAATCTTGACGTCTTTTGTAATCTCTTCCTTTGGAACATTGTTGACTGTTTCGTATTGTTCTATGACGTAGTCTTTTGGATTATTTATTATTCTTCTAATAATTTTATAATTTCCTTACTTATTTTGCTTTATCTCTTGTCATCGATATTTGAGAAGCTGATTGTTGAACGTCGAGATAGTGGCGGTAATAAGAAACAGCTATTTTATTTAGTTGATTTTATTTAGTGGCGGTGTAACTCCTAGGTCAAGACCCAGTACTTCCGTTTGCGATGAATTTTGCAGCCGTTTTTGTAAATTACTTCTCAGAATGTCCTGTGAGTTATGTTATAAACCATTTAATATCATCTGACCCCCAAAGAATGTACTGAATATTGAATAAAAGTAAAAGGTAGTTCATTAACCACATAACTTATTGAATAACTTAAAGAAAAATTATGCCCGCGAAAGTTTTTCCATAAGATCCTGTACTAATTTAAACTTTTTTTTATTAAAATATTAGGCCCGTAATGGCCAAATTGTTTCATACTGTCTTGAAGAACAGAGATTTTACTTTAATCTTTACTTATTTTACTTTAGTATTTTCACTGTGATCGATGTAACATACTACCTTAAAGGTTTTTTTCCTGCGCTTCGTTTGAGGCAAAGTCAATATAAACTAGAGGTGCTACTGAATGGCATAGACATTCTCGTACAATTTTTTTTCTTTGGTGTGTCCTGGCTTTAAGGTCTTGCAACATTCTCTGACCAGCTGCCTTATATCGTCGCCCAAAGTACTTTTTTTTTTTTTTTTTACAATTTCTCAACTTTTTGCTGTAGTACAACCGAATTATTACTTCTAGAATATTAAAGAAGAGTAGAAACTCGTCCTAAATAGAAATTTTTATGATAGGTATTTAAAAAATATTACATTTGTGTAATTTTTGAAAAAAAACAAATAATACCTCAAAACTTTACATCATATAAAACAGTGCAATTAGCACTATTCATTAGAAAATTCGAAGAAACATTTGGAGACATTTTTGAGGAAATGGCGTTTATGTGGTTCTGAAAATGCAGAATTTTGAGCTCATTTTTATAGAAAACTTTTGTTTTTGAGAAATCTTATTTGACATTATTTAAAGCGAATTATCTCATAAATACAATAACGTGAAGAAATCGTCTATAATGTAAATTTTACCGACGTGAGAGACATTAAAAAAATTACATTTTTGTAATTTTGAAAAAACAATGAATAAAGCAATATGATGTTTATATCATCGGATAGAGTGCATTTGATACTGACTCTTTCAAAAATTTAAAGAAAAAAATTGGAACCGTTTTTGAGAAAATCTTGTTTCTGTATTTTTTAAAATAGATATTTCACGCTCTATTGCACGAAAACTACTAAAATTTCCAAAAAAATCTACGTTGACTAATGGAAAGAAATATATATGCACAACAAATTTCATTTGAAGGAAAAGTACACGTCTTCAATTTTGGAGTTGTAGGAAGACGCCGGTAAAAATTCAACCTTTTGCAATTTTCGAAAATTCAGATTTAACCGTAGAAATGGGACCTATGTCACCTATTATAAGTGTATTTTGCTCTTATTTTACGAGAAATTTAAAGAAAAAATTTGGAGCCGTTTTTGAGAAAATTTTGAAAATGTCCGAGGCGCTTCATGTAAAGTACCTCCAAATTTTAATGAATGATTTTCAAAATTTCAAAGCTTCAACTAAAGCCAAATAGACAGAGGATTCTTCAATTTGGTGAAGATCGTACGAATGGTTTAGGCGCTAGGAATGTTCACAGACGGACGGACGGACGGATGGACGGACAAACAGACTGGCGGACGTTTTGTTTCCAATTGATTTTTCGGCATCAAGGACCCATAAAACAGGAATTCTGGCTACACCATGTCTTAGAGGATTTTTTTGTTAATTTAGCAACTGGTTTTATGTACTTTTCCGTAACCAAAGCCCGGAAATGAATTTTTGTCTACGGAAAATTCGCCTTTTTTTCGCGCAGTTTTACATACGTTTCTCTGTACTACGTATATTGCCCCGTACATACGTACTACGTATACGAGAAAGTAACTCGAGGTGCTACCAATTAGCACATATATTCTCGTCTCGTTCTTTACTTTCTCGCTTTACTTTCAAAGCTTCAACTAGAGCCAGATTTGACAAAGGATTCTTCAATTTGAAAAAGATCGTACGTGTAGTTTAGGCGCTAGCGGCGTTCGCAGACGGACGGACAGACAGACGGATAGAAGGACGGACACCAGAGCCCGGCAATGACTTTTTTTCCGCCTAAGATCCGCCGTTTTTTCGCGCAGCATTACATAACTTTCTCTATACTACGTATATTATTCCGTATATACGTACCCTCTCCCTCAGAAAAAATGTCGTTCAAAATTCTATCTTCCACACCGCGCCGAAAAAAACTTGGACACCCCCCTGCCTGGGGGAGGACAGTGAAAGGGACGCGTTGACCAATCGCTAGCAGGTAGAACCACAGTTGTCTGTGATTGGCGCAACATCCCAAGAGGCAGAAAGAACGCTGTCTCAGGGGGAGGGGGCTAGTTCGTTTACGTACGAGACGGAAATATCGTCATATTTCCCTGCCGAAGGAGATAATTTGCCTGCGCGTACGCCACGACGAAAAAAATATTTCTAAGCGCGGTTTTCCGTCCAGAATGATTGTCTATAGACCAGTAAATATTTATCATTTTAGCAACAATTATTCTAACTTTTAGTAATCGATTTGTAAGTCCTGACAAACTGCTATTTTGAAATATTCATTTCAGGCACAATTTGCGGAGCCTTCCCGGCCGTTCTAACGCATATTTCGAATTTGTTTATAAAATTATAAATTGTTGCAAAATTGTTAATTCACGGTTTTTGGTTCTGGGACATCACGAGACTCTCCCCCCTTTAGATTTGCCAAATTTGGAAATTGTTTATAAATTTGCAATTGTTGCAAATTTTTTTATTGTCTAATCTGAATTGCGTTTAAATGTGATGCAAAATTCCGGAATCCGTTCGGTGCTATTATATCTTTCTCGAGATATATGTAATTATTTATAAGAAATTAACATCTTAGTAGACCCCATTTGTTTGCGCTTAATTCATTCGCGCTAGCAGAATAGCGTGGGATGGGCATACTGAAAAAACAGTTTTCCAATACCGCGCTTTTGCATGCCACATACGCTTAAAATGCACTTGCTTGTAAACAAATTCTGTGGCCAATTTAATTATGCTAAATTCGTATTTTTACGGCGAGTATGAGCATAACTTTTATTTGGTTTTTATATTCTCTTTTAAGTCCTACAATTTGCAAGTCGATATATTTATCAAATAGGAAAGAAATTGATTATAAAAAAATATTTTTCAAGGTGCATTACGCCCAAACAATTGTTTCTGTTTTTCTATCAAACGGATGTTGAGCAACCGAATAACTGTATTATTAATTTTTCTTAAGTCCCCTGTTAACACCGAGAGTCAGAAACTATTTGTTCCTCTTCTTTAACCATTACCATTAAAAAATAGTGAAACATATTGCTTAGCTGTTTGCTATAAACTGCACTGGATTGGATGAATGTAGTGTTAAGGTTTTCAAATACAGAAATATTCAATTTTGGGTTTTGAAAGATCACATGAGTAGAATCACACACCACAATATTTACACAAATATAGAAATTTCTAAATAAACGTATATAAACTGTAAGTTAATATTTTCGATTCAATTTATCATTCCTTTCTAAAACTGTTAATTTGATGATTTCATTGTATAATATTCAAATCAGAGCTTTATGTGCTAAATCTACGCATTGTTAATACATATTTTTAAACAACATTAATATATTTAATATACATTTAAAAGGTTTTTAGATTGGCGAACGTTTCAATGAAATTTCATGAATTCCTAAATGCTTGAAAATAAATACTTGTAAAATTAAATAATTGTAGCGTGTAAAAATATAACGAACTCACGTATTTGGTAAAACGAGTTGATATTACTAAAAGAAAGCAAAACAGATGTTATAGCAATTCAAAGAGATTTAGCGTTTGTTTACAGTTTAGTAAATATCAATGCTCCAGCATTTCCCAGTGAAAATACATAGAACGAACTTGGTGGTCAAGTGATATGACCTTCCCAACAACAATATTTCAGTATCGTCAGAATTCGAAGGTGGTTTGTTGGCCGCCATTCTACGAATCTATCAAAACCTTGAATTTTGCACGACCATCTGTACAGCGAGAACGTAGCGGTTTATTAAACGGAAACGGGCCATTCGAGGTATCTAATGTGCACTCTTTGAAAACGATTAACCATTATAAACTATCCCTAAGAAAAATATCAAATAAACAATGTTAAAGGTCACCAGCTTAACATTGCCTTCACTATTTGAATGTTTTCAACATCCCCAAAACCAACAGAAAACCCATGTTTTTACAGGTTATTATAAAACCAATTCAATAAATATAAGCATTTATTCACGTTATTATTTTTAAAACACTCAAATATCTACGAAGTTATTTGATTCATGTCTTCATCGAAGATCTGAAATTAAAAAACTGATAAGCAGAGAAAATTAAAGTAATTGTGAGTGATTGATGAAGTTGAATGATCAAATGAAAAACAATGTTTCTTGCTTCATATAATGCTATCGTGTTTAACAGACATGTAATTACATGTGATATTTAAACATCCAAACTAATGAAAATTTTCAAAATTGAAATCATCAATAAAACGTTGATTCATCAGCAAGGATTATATTATTAAATACTTTTTTGAGATTCATGTCTCCTGTGTGAATAACGTAGTAAACGTGTTTCGTATGATCCAGTTTCTCAGAATAATACAAAACCTGCAAGACACATACTCTAAACATAATAGTTGTCAAATAGTTATTTACGACATAAGTATCATAAGATATCTTATTACAATACGAAATTGGAGAATTATCAAACAAGACTCTTTAGCCGAAATTGTTAACCAATTGAATATTGTAATATAATGTTACCATTTGAATATCATAGAAAGTAAGACGCAATTTGTCAAAATTCATGTGAACTATAATTTTCCTTTAAATTTTACTCCTTATCCTGCCATAGATGTGTGACAGTCCTTATGTTAACAGTTCTACTGCCATGGGTTTAATTAATTAGTTTGCAGTACGCAAATTACTTTTTTGGGTTTTAAAGAGGCATGGATATACAGAGTGTCGGGGAAGGAAACGTCCAGAGTTTGAAAAAAGCTGTTTAAACAATTTTAATCATACTTTGTTTAATAAACTACATATCTATTTTGAATGACTGAGCTGCAATAAACACGCAAATGTTGGTTTCAAAATATGATTTCTACGCAAAACTTTGCATTCTAGAATCATGTAAACAGACCAGAAACATGTAACATGTTTATTATTAACAACATAAATTAATATATTAGTTCAGAAAAAAATTAACCGAGAAATAAAAGAGCAGTCGAACTGTGAAAATTGGGTGCTTTTTTATTTCTAGGTTAATTTTTCTTTCTGATCAAATGAATTCATTTATTTTGTTAATCATAAACAATTTAGATATTAATGAAGAGTTTATATGCTTCTACAACGCAAATGGTTGCCTAGAAAAAATATATCCAAACCAACTTTTGAATGTTTTTTGCGGCTTAGCCATTTGGAATATCCGTGTAGTTTATTAGACAAAATAAGCTTAAAATTGTCTTAACAGCTATTTTCCGAAGATTCGACATTTCTTCCCCGAATATCCTGTATATAAAAGGCTTGATTTCTATTGGTACGCGACGGAACGGCGTTCCGGTTCTTTGGAAATAATTATGAAATTATATTATATATAAATAGCTCTTGCTATTATATTAATAATTAATTTGAGGCGCGTTTCGGGACCTAAGATTTTAAAAATAAAGGATATATGTATCATAATAACTCTTATGACGACACTGTTCTCAGTTACGTCAAGTTTTAATTTAGAGAATCAAAGTGAATGGTCTAAGTTTACTCACCTAAATAAAGTTTATCTTACTATACATACTATTTAGAAAGTGTTTTATGTTCAAAACAAGTGTTGCCTCAACAGCATATATTTTCACGTATTATTCGTAATTGCTATGCAATATTCAATACGGACTATATGAACCTGCAAAAAAGAAACAAAAAAAAAAGACCTACTGCAGCAGAAAATATTTTCTACTCGTCGGGTTTCGAACTCGGGTCTTTAAAGTTAACTCACCTGACACGGTTGCCCATCACCACCAGGTACACGACAAGACTTTCACCTCCTTTCCGATGCGAAAACAAAGTGAAGCATTTGCAGTTTTCAAAAAACAGAGTTTTTCAAAAAACAGAGTACTAAAGGTTAGAATAATTGTTGCTAAAATGATAAATATTTACTGGTCTATAGACAATCATTCTGGACGGAAAACCCCGCTTAGAAATATTTTTTTCGTCGTGGCGTACGCGCAGGCAAACTATCTCCTTCGGCAGGGAAATATGACGATATTTCCGTCTCGTACGTAAACGAACTAGCCCCCTCCCCCTGAGACAGCGTTCTTTCTGCCCCTTGGGATGTTGCACCAATCACAGATACCTGTGGTTCTACCTGCTAGCGATTGGTCAACGCGTCCCTCCCCCTGCCCTCCCCCAGGCCGAGGGGTGTCCAAGTTTGTCGGCGCGGTGTGGAAGATAGAATTTTGAACGACATTTTTTCAGAGGGAGAGGGTACATATCACGCGAAATCCAAAATTACTACCCAATTATTAAAAAATTACCAAAATTGAATATAGTATTACATATGATCTGGAAAAAACGGCAATTCCAATTAGTTTTCCAGTCTTTTTCAGCACATGAGGAGGTGACTGAAATATAAAAAAAAGATGTTAAAGGATTTCAAGATGTATAGTGCTGTGTCTTATCTTCATAAAATAAGATATTTATACTCACCAGGTCGCGTGAGGAAGCCAAAATGAATGGTGCATAAAATGAATTCACAAGGGATCGCATTCCACGCTGCTATTTCCTGCAGTCATCGTTACTGGCATGAAGCGCTCAGCGCATACATTCCTCCTTAATAATGTCCTCCTCCGACAAGGCAGATCCTAATCTGATCGTAACCATCCAGCAGATATTTCCTGCATAAAATAAAACTTGTATCATGTACATCAATACACAAAGTAAATATTCAATTTAATGTTGTTGCAACAGAAATAAAAAGTCTATATTAAAAATAAAGAAAATAACACTCATTTTCATTATAATATGAAACCGATCTTTACGAAACATCTATCATACAAAAAATATTACATAATATTATTTAGTGTTTGGAATTGCACAGCACGGTCCGTGGCCCGTGGCCCGTTTGTTGGGGTTCTGCTCTGGCATTCGCCTGGTGTTGATCGGAGAAACCACGGAAAACGACCGATCAGAGTATTGGCTGCAAGAATTCTTCTCCAGACAGTGACTGAATTCGAGGTAGCTGAGGAGCTAGTTTCGAAAATCCTGTCACCGTCGGGACTCGAATTTAGGTCCGCCGGGTCAGAGGCACTACAGTAACATCGGTAGATGCACTCAGCCCCCGCTCCTGGTGTCTCATCAGTAGTTTTCCGTGGTTTATCTGATCAACATCACGCGAATGTCTGATCAGTACCCTAACAATAGGGCCGTGGACACAGCGCGATCATTTCTTCCTGTTCCTTCTCCGGACATCACCCCTTACATTTACATTTACACTAACACTTATATGCACACACATTTACACTTACATGTGCTAGACTGTTACACATATAGGAAGACCTGTCGGGGGCTAGAGCGTGGGCAGCTGTTGAAAGATACATGGTTGTGAAAACCGAGCTAACCGACGTAGGTCGGAGCCGGATCTCGCGATAAAAATGCTCAACACTTTCGGTAATGAATGACATCAGCAGTTGTTCCGCTTGGAAATATGAATTAATCAGTTACTAAGTTTATAATGTTAAATGTATATTAACAACATCTAAATGGATGAGGTTTAAAGGGTATACTTCATTCGTTCCAAAATGATTGTATTAATGACAAAACCTATTAACATGTCTCACATTTCTGCTATTCTTGGCACGACATCCCCCATACAAAATTTCCAGACATGAAAAATAAAATCCAGTGCTTCGAAAACATAAGTAACTGTGTACTTGGCGTTTTAAGATCTGATCAATCCGACGTCTGCTTGCCAACGGTTTTCATTTATTATCCTTGCCTGGAAGAAAGGGATACATATGGCGAACATGGCGTATTTCATTCGCTGTACCTAGCGTTCTCCGCCAATCCGAGCTTTCTTTTCATCGCACAGCTGCGACCATTCGAATTAGGAAACTACAGCCTCATTTTGGATCCGAACGAGTACCGAACCTGGGAACTTACCGCGAAAAAATAGCAAGCAAGCTGTCCATGAGCAAGCAGAGATGCCATTTTTAACATCTTTGCGGAACAATTTATATACCACTACCTTAAAGAGCTGATTTTTCTGAAGAGATTTTATTTGAAAAAAAAAACCTTATCTTGAATTTTGTAATTTTTGAATGTTAAAATATTCCAATTTTCGAAAAGTTAACCAGAAACGAGACTAGTACCAATTTTTACTTTCTTGTATACATACATATATACGGAGTCATATACGGAGTCATATACGGAGTATAGAGAAAGTTAATCTGTTCTAAAAAACATCAGTCTACCATTTTAATTTCTCAAAGCATAAAATACCTGCAAAGAAGATCTAACAGTTTAATAATTCACTTCACATCAACAGAAATGTAATTCAAAAATCACTGGGTTGGCTTCCATTTCAGTTGTCGCGCATCGTCATTCTTGGCCGGAGTGGTAACCCTAGAGACAGCCCCGGTTCCAGAGAAGGCAGCTTGCTAGAAGGCGCTGGCAGAAGGCGGAGGGATGTTCCACTGCGGTCTAGTTCTGGGCCACGTGATGGGAGCGTTCTATCTGAACTATCTGAGTGCAGGTACACACGTCTTATTATTTCATCTCTTCGCTCACAACAGCACAAACGGTTTATCTACTTCCAATTATTAATTCTAAAATGCATTGGCTCATTGTAAAATTACTTATCTATTGCTACTGGCGAAGGAACTGACAAATTATTTTTAGTGTTATTAAGAGAGCTTAATCAATTTTTAAATATTATACACACACACACACACACACACACACACACCGGGTGATCAGTATATAACGCAACCCTGCTGTTCAAGGCACGGAGAGACAAGTGATAGTTTTGGAATTCGGCATCTGGGACAGCTCTATCGACTTCATTTCAGCGACACTCTATTCACCACCGCCCCCTTCGTTTCACTCATCCCCTTTCTGTGATGTGGTCATACCTGCTCGAAACAAAACAGGCCGCGTCTTTATTCACACCTTCCTTCTTTCACAGTTAACTTACGATGCGCCTCGCCGTAGAGCAACGTAGTTTTGTGGTGGAGGAGTATTTCCGAACGCAATCTTTCAAAGAGCGCCGAGCAGCTTTCAGAGAAAAATTTTCAATTGAGTCTAATCCGAACAAGAGTAGTATATTTCGGCAAGTGAAGTGCTATTGTGAGACAGGAGGTCTGATTGATCGGAAACGCAGTCGCTGAATTACAGTGGTCACGCAGCGTAAACCAAAGGAAGTTCGGGATGTGCTTTCAGTTTCCCCGAAAACATCATTAAAGAAAATTCAGAAGCAATTTAATCTTTTATATGGAAGTGCGTACTGTGCCACTACAAAATTGAAAATGTGTGCGTGGTCAGGAGCTTATGATTCCTCATCGGGCTGCTCGTATGAATTATTGTAATTTGGCTACGTCGATCCTTTCGCGAAGTGTGTTATTAATTATAACTCTAATAATAATAATAATATTAATTATAATAATAATAATAATAATAATAATAATAATAATAATAATAATAATAATAATAATAATAATAATAATAATAATAATAATTTGATCTGCGGATCTGGAATTAATACTTTTTGATGCATATTTAAAACAGCAAGTATAAAACATCTGTGCATTTCTGGAGCACATTTGTTGTCATAAAAACACACTGCTCACGCAGCGAAAACATGAGAAAAATCGGGATATTCTTTCAATTTCCCCGAGAAAATGATTAAAGAAGCCCCGGCAGCAATGTAATCTCTCGTAGGGAAGTGCCCACAGTGCCACAAAGGTTGAAAATATGCGTATTCAATCAGCGGGCTTCTCAAGAGCTTAAAGTTCCCGATCGGCCTGCTCTAACGATTTACTGTAATCGGCTACGGCGAATTGATAGCGAAGGTCTTGATGCACTTGATAAAATGCTTTTTAGTGACATACGTATCAGAATAAATTGAGAAATTGATTTTTATTGTATTTTATTAGTTAATAATTTTTAAAGTATCCTTATTCAATAATAATAATAATAATAATAATAATAATAATAATAATAACAAACATTTTTTCTGCGAATCGGAATTTATAATTTATTAATATTTATTTAAAACAGAAAAATCTTCCTCTTTTTCTGCACTTCATGGACTAATCTTAAGACTGTTCCGTCTTCACAATTTTTCCTTCCATCGTTTTGTGGGTCTGCTCACGTCTCTTCTTCCATACGGTTGGTAAATAATGATAATTTAGGTAGTCATGTATTATCCATCCTTTACCTATGTTCACACCAGTTTTTTCGGTATTTTGTTATTTTGCTTCCAATTTCTTCGGCAAGTAGTTTTTCCCTAATCCTCTCGTTACGAATATGATCTTCTTTCGTGCAGCCTAGCGTTCTCAGAAACTTTATTTCAGTGGCGTGTATTTTACTTAGGGTTACTTTTGTTAGTACCCAACTCACGCTGCCGTACGGAAGAATTCGAAAAGCCATAGTCCAATCAAAATTTATTCTTGTATCTGGCCTTATCTTATGTTTTAATGTATTATGTATATTACCACAAATTCTTTGGAAACTTGCCAGTTGAATGTTCATGTCTTTACTGATATCTTGATGAACTTGACAACCTAAATAGCTGAAACTGGAAACATGCTCCAAATATATTTTATCCAAAATTATTTTGAATCGTATTAGATGTTTTCCCCAAAATGCCTTCACTTTTGTTCTTCCTTCGAAATTTCAACATCGTATTTTTAACATAAACATGATTTAAGTGGTTAAATGCATACTGTAAATCATTAAATGATTTAAGATTTAAATGCATACTGTTAATCATCTTCTGTTTCCTGGAATATTAACGCGTTGTCTGCCGAGAGTAAAAAGTATAAAAACATTTCTTCTGAAATCTTAATATCTTTAGTGATGTGTTTATATAATAAATATATATACCCACACATGTGTTTCTTGCTATTTGCAGATGACGACGACGACGGCGACGACGCTGACTGGGAGGATATGGAGGAGGAGTAAGACTTGTTGACGACGACGACGACGACGAGCGACAACGACGACGACCACGACAACGACAACGACGACAAAAATGACAAATGTGTAGACGCTTCCGACGAGAACTACGTTGATGAGGACAACAGGATATTTGTCCCATGAAGCAGGGGGGGTGAAAACGACAGTATTGTCGTCCGATGAGGGGCTGATATAGACGGTATAAGCATCGTCAAATGGTTGGTTGATGAAGACTACTGAAGAGTCGTCCAATGAGGGGTTGATGAGGACAACAGGATATTTGTCCCATGAAGCAGGGGGGGTGAAAACGACAGTATTGTCGTCCGATGAGGGGCTGATATAGACGGTATAAGCATCGTCAAATGGGGGGTTGATGAAGACTACTGAAGAGTCGTCCAATGAGGGGTTGATGAGGACAACAGGATATTTGTCCCATGAAGCAGGGGGGGGGTGAAAACGACAGTATTGTCGTCCGATGAGGGGCTGATATAGACGGTATAAGCATCGTCAAATGGGGGGTTGATGAAGACTACTGAAGAGTCGTCCAATGAGGGGTTGATGAGGACAACAGGATATTTGTCCCATGAAGCAGGGGGGTGAAAACGACAGTATTGTCGTCCGATGAGGGGCTGATATAGACGGTATAAGCATCGTCAAATGGGGGGTTGATGAAGACTACTGAAGAGTCGTCCAATGATGGGTTGATGAGGACAACAGGATATTTGTCCCATGAAGCGGGGGGGGTGAAAACGACAGTATTGTCCTCCGATGAGGGGCTGATATAGACGGTATAAGCATCGTCAAATGGTTGGTTGATGAAGACTACTGAAGAGTCGTCCAATGAGGGGTTGATGAGGACAACAGGATATTTGTCCCATGAAGCAGGGGGGGTGAAAACGACAGTATTGTCGTCCGATGAGAGCTGTTATAGACGGTATAAGCATCGTCAAATGGAGGGTTGATGAAGACTACTGAAGAGTCGTCCAATGAGGGGTTGATGAGGACAACAGGATATTTGTCCCATGAAGCAGGGGGGGTGAAAACGACAGTATTGTCGTCCGATGAGGGGCTGATATAGACGGTATAAGCATCGTCAAATGGGGGGTTGATGAAGACTACTGAAGAGTCGTCCAATGAGGGGTTGATGAGGACAACAGGATATTTGTCCCATGAAGCAGGGGGGGTGAAAACGACAGTATTGTCGTCCGATGAGGGGCTGATATAGACGGTATAAGCATCGTCAAATGGGGGTTGATGAAGACTACTGAAGAGTCGTCCAATGAGGGGTTCATGAGGACAACAGGATATTTGTCCCATGAAGCAGGGGGGGTGAAAACGACAGTATTGTCGTCCGATGAGGGGCTGATATAGACGGTATAAGCATCGTCAAATGGGGGGTTGATGAAGACTACTGAAGAGTCGTCCAATGAGGGGTTGATGAGGACAACAGGATATTTGTCCCATGAAGCAGGGGGGGTGAAAACGACAGTATTGTCGTCCGATGAGGGGCTGATATAGACGGTATAAGCATCGTCAAATGGGGGGTTGATGAAGACTACTGAAGAGTCGTCCAATGAGGGGTTGATGAGGACAACAGGATATTTGTCCCATGAAGCAGGGGGGGTGAAAACGACAGTATTGTCGTCCGATGAGGGGCTGATATAGACGGTATAAGCATCGTCAAATACGGGGTTGATGAAGACTACTGAAGTGTCGTCCAATGAGGGGTTGATGAGGACAACAGGATATTTGTCCCATGAAGCAGGGGGGGTGAAAACGACAGTAGTGTCGTCCGATGAGGGGCTGATATAGACGGTATAAGCATCGTCAAATGGGGGGTTGATGAAAGCTACTGAAGAGTCGTCCAATGAGGGATTGATGAGGACAAGAGAAGATTTGTCCCATGAAGGGGGGGATGAAAACGGCAGTAGTGTCCTCCGATGAGGGGCTGATGAAGACGGCAGAATCATCGTCCAATGGGGGGTTGATGAAGACTACTGAAGAGTCGTCCAATGAGGGGTTGATGAGGACAACAGATAATTTTCCCATGAAGGGGGAATTAAAACGGCAGTAGTGTCCTCCGATGTGGGGCTGATGAAGACGGCAGAATCATCGTCAAATGGCAAGTTGATGAAGACTACTGAAGAGTCGTCCAATGAGGGGTTGATGAGGACAACAGAAAGCTATTCCCATGAAGGGGGGATGAAAACGGCAGTAGTGTCCTCCGATGAGGGGCTGATGAAGACGGCAGAATCATCGTCAAATGGCGGGTTGAAGAAAAAGACAGTAGCGTCCCAATGGAGGTTGATATAGACGGGAGAGGTATCGTCCAATGAGGGAGTGATGACGACTGAGTCACCGTCCAATGAGGGGGTGAAGTTGACATCATGGGAGGTGTTGAATGAGATGTTGAATGACTGAAGAAACCAAGGTTGCTAACATGTTATGGATAGAATAATGTTTTCCTACTCACAAGATGTCAATCAATTTTTTATAAAGGCCATACTGAAAGAAAACATATTACTTTTTGAATTGGAATTTATATTCAACAATTTCATGTTGATCAGTTTCCAAATGTTTTAAAATCGATCTTTCAGAAAAAATTGTAAATAGTTTTATGTAACCATACAAACAAATTGACCGTTTTAAAATAATAAATCAATTTATATAAATGATGCTACATCAGCACATACTTTATAGATTTGTATTTTATTTTACAATTTTCGAAAATTCAGAGAGTTCATAAAAAAATATTGAATCAGTGCCATTTTTAATTGTTTTTGCTCTTTTTTAGGAAAAAAGGAGATGGCACAGACCCAATTTTCACTGTTCCCTCTGACTTTTCGATTGATTGAGTATTTCGTGTTTCGAGACCCGTCAATTCCGTTAGTGAAATGCAGGGTTTCTTCACGGGAGGCAGCGGCGATCTTCCTGCCAGGATGGAGAGATCCGCCGCCGACCTACTCCTTGGTTTGCGTGGTTTTCCCTTTCAGGAATCTCCCACCCGCGAGGCATCCAGCCAGGTCAAAGTCTTCGTAATAGACGTAATATAGAGAAAGTTATGTTATGCTGCGCGAAAAAACAACGGAGTTTCAGCGGAAAAAATCATTAAGAGGGAAACATCCTCTAACACGTGGTGTAGCCAGATTATCTTTTTTATGGGTCCTTGATGCCAAAACCATTGGGAAGCAAAACGTCCGCCCGTCTGTCTGTCTGACTAGCCTTCCGTCTGTGAACACTACTAGCCCCTAAACCACAAGTACGATCTTTTCCAAGTTTAATAAACCCATGTCGATCTGGCAGTAGATGTAGATATGTGATTTTGCAAAACCTTTTTAAGATTTCGGGGTACTTTACATGCAGTCACCAAGACATTTTCAATTTTTTCTCAAAAGCGTCTCTAAATTATTTCTTTAAATTTCTTGTAAGAATTTAGGAAAATACATCTATAAAAGTGGCATAGGCTTGATTTTCAAGGTTAGCACGTAATTTTCCAAAATTGCAAATGTTTGAATTCTTTTCGGCGTCTTCCTACAACTACGAAATTCAAGAGATTTTTTTGAAAAGAAATTTGTTGTGCATAAATAGTTCTTTCAATAACTTCATGTTGTTTGGGAAATTTTAGTAGTTTTCGTGCAATAGTGCGTGCAATATTTGCAATTTTAAAACATTACAAATACAAGATTTTCTCAAAACAGCTCCAAATTATTTCTTTAGAGACAAACAAACCCTATACCATGACATAAACGCCATATTGCTATATTGTTTTGTTTTCAAAAATAAAATTTGAGTTGTCTCTCACGTCGGTAAAATTTACATTAAACTCGATTTTTTATATTATTATATTTCTGAGCTCATCTGCTTTAAATATTGTCAAATAAAGTTTCTCGAAAACTCAACCGTTTTCTGTTAAAATGAGCTTAAATTCCTATTTTCAGGAACGCTCAAACGCCATTTTTTTCAAAATGCCTCTAAAATCTCATTTTTTCCAACGCATAGAGCTAATTTCACTGTAAAATATAACTTTAAGTTCATTTTGGTGTATTCTCTTGTTTCTACAAAAATTACAAAAATGTAATTTTTTTAATACATCTCACGCCATTAATATGGAAATTTCCATCAATATGTACGCAATTTTTCATTTGTGAGTGAAAGAGCTTCAAATGACTTCAAATGAAAACTCAATAGATTCCTGCGAAAGAGATCTTAAATTTCGCTTTTACAGTAATGCTTAATCGCCATTTTCTTAGAAACGACTACGAATTTTTGAATGAAAACGTCTATTTAGAACGAGATTTTACACTTCTTCAATATTCCGGAAGTAATGATTCTGTTGCAGTACTTTGAAAGCATTGTTTTCGACAATGTTAATAGGTATTTGTTTGCAATTTTCGAAAATTCAGATCGTTCGCCCAAAATTGAACGTACGCCACCTTTAAACATCTTGTGCTTCGTGGAATAGATTTACAGAAAAATTGGAGCTCTTTTTGAGAAAATTATGTAAATATGATGGGGTTTGGTTTAAAGTACCTTCAAAATTAAAAGATTCGTTTCAAATTCGAAGATTCGTAATATTAGCCAGATCGTTCAAGGAATATCCATTTTGGTGAAAATCGTGTTTACTTTAGGCTCTAAAATTACTCACACGAAGACGGATTCACAAAGAGGTTTTTTGGAAAATCACTTTTTCGGGTTCAAAAAACAAGCGTTTTGACAGCCTTGTGTGTAGAAAATAAAAGAACAATACCAACAATCCACTTTTTTCGAACTAGCTACTTACAAAACGTGTTTTCTGTGAAAATTTCGACAATTCCTCCTACAGCATTACGTAACTCTCTTTACACGTGGAGGTAAAAATAATCCAGCGTTACTGGGATTTGAACTCGGATCCCTGTAGATCTGTAGGTCTGGCTCGACCGCACTGTGCTATCACAGATATTTCTCAACACGCTGTCCAAGCACACTTATTACGAAAAGAATAGGTACGTGATATTCATTGCACTTAGATTTTTTATTAGAGAAATGTTCTACATGTGTCAAAGATATCAAATTTACAAAAAGAATGCACCCGACTAAAACCCACGCAACTACATAGCTCATTTTACTAAGAAATATTTTCAACCAGAAGCCGTGGTCTTTAGAACACTCTGTGGACGTCGTTCCCGGTCTTATCTTTCGGCGACTATGGCCAAGGTTGAATTACGTCACAGATGAAAGTTGCGATAACGCTAGAGCTCTACACAGGCGCGCAAGCAGACGTTCTGAAGCCAGAATCGCAATAGGGTCATATTTATACGTGATTCTTAAAGACATTAACACACTAAAATAAGTTGTGGCGCCTCAAAACACATGCTTTATGTGATATTTATAATGGATACGAATGATTATAACTATACAATTAACCGCAAAATTGTTTCTACCCGCAAAAATTATTCGCCGTGGATGAGATTCGATCTTACGTGTCTAAGCTTCTCCAACAGTGCGCTTACCTGCTATACCGCAGAAACTCTTATAACTTTTCTCTCTCACAAAGATGATTTTAAACTGGGCGTAATGCACCTTGAAAAATATTTTTTTATAATCAATTTCTTTCCTATTTGATAAATATATCGACTTGCAAATTGTAGGACTTAAAAGAGAATATAAAAACCAAATAAAAGTTATGCTCATACT